>PVIR01029776.1:0-20837 GCA_004026965.1 Petromus typicus
CACATAAAATAGCTATTAAGATCAAGAGTCATAGTATTCACTTAAATATTAGTTTCCATGAGTGAACTTATTTAGAGATAATTTTATAATTCATTTCTTAATATTCCATAAAAATATTCCATGAAAAAATGTGAATTTCAAAATTCTGAGTCAATAGGAAGCACTGAGAACATTTCGGTTCCATCCATTATTCAGTTCCATGTAGACTTGAGAAATGGGATACAAAGGAGAAGAATCTCAAACTGGCCATTTTTGTTGCTTCTTAGAAACTATATGAAAAGCTTTGACAAACGAAGAATTAAACCTCATCATATTACGCAAAGTAGGTATTTCATTCACTTTGAAGTGGCACAGGGTCAAAAGGAAAGAAGCTCTTTGATGTTCTCTTAACCACTTTCAAATTTAATCTTGATTTTTCTTTAAAAAATTTCTTTGTAGATTCTTTTTGCAACAGAAATAGCACTCGGTGTCTCTCATCTTCTTGCCAAGACAACTCTACCTGCGACGGTTTGTCACAAGACACTGCTTGCCGCTGCTCAGACACAGGCAGCCACCTGGACGAGGGCTGTGACAACACAAAAGACCCCTGCTCCTCCAACCCCTGCCACGGAACTGCCACTTGTGTAAACACCCCAGGAGGAAGGAGCTTTCAGTGCCAGTGTCCCCCCGGGTACAGCGGGATGATGTGCGAAGTTGCCCTCGGCTCCTGTGGCGTGCACGGATGCCAACACGGAGGTGCTTGTCACCACGACCCCGTGCACCCGTTCTGCACGTGCCCTGCTGGCTACGGCGGAAGATTCTGTGAGCTCGACCACGACGAGTGTGCCTCCAGCCCTTGCCGCAATGGGGCTGTATGTCAGGACGGAATTGATGGCTATGTCTGCTTCTGTGTCCCGGGATATCAAGGGAGGCACTGTGACTTGGAAGTGGATGAATGTGTCTCAGATCCCTGCAAGAATGAGGCCACGTGCCTCGATGAGATAGGAAGATACACCTGTATCTGCCCAGAAGATTATTCTGGTGAGTATTACATCTGAATCCCACCTGACTTATTCATCCTCCTCTTCCTTTAATATTGCAAAAGTTTTATGTCCTGTTCATTTGCTTATAACAGAATGGCCCACTTAGATGTAGAGTCTAACGAGTTGGGTGGCTAGAAATAAAGTAGTAGAACGGTGCTTATCAGACACTGTAAGTTTGAGGAAACTGAACAGGGAAGGGAGATGAGCTCAGTGGGGATGAGGTTACAATTGATAAGAGAAATGTCCTGGCACTGTGATGATAGTAAATAAAAATGTATGTTCCAAAATACATTTTGGAATTTTGACTGTTCCAGCCACAAATAAAGGATAAATATTTTGAGTTGATGCATACATGAGTCAGCTTGCTGTCATCTTCCCACAATGCCTACACAATACAAAACATCATATCTTGCTTCTTAAGTACAATCATTTATAATTGAAGATGAAACAACTTCAAACGACATCTACAACTTGTATTCGGTGTAGACTTAGTGCCTTCCTCTTCCTGGTTTCCTTCTTGATTCCTATTTTTTTTTTTTTGGTCCTAGCATGGACAGTGCAGGTTTCCTTCTTGATTCTTATTTTTTTTTTTTTTTTTTTTTTTTTTTTGGTCCTAGAATGGGTTTGCCTTTGAAAGCTCAAAGCTGACCTGCAGCCTGTTTCAAAGGCTACAAGTTGATGGATTTCCAGAGCTCCAGTGTGAATGAGCACTAGGCCCATGATCACAAGCCAGTTCTTATTTCATTTCTTGCAAAAAGAAAAATAAATTAAATCATATTTATCTGTTTCTCAAAAATTTTCTGTTGATATAGTTTTATCAGAGTCATCATGAGTTGACCATTCATTCCCAAATCACAAATAGTGTCATTAGCAGGCACTTGGAATTTCTCTGTCTTTTTTGAATCACAGTTACTCATTTCCATCAATTCCTCATGAATTCCTTCATCGCTTGGCCTTTGATTTTGCCTTGGTTACTCCTCTTTTTTTTTTCTTAGTTAATTCTCGTACCTGAGACCCACAATTAACAGGAGGGAAGGGTGTTTTTTGTGGTTTTTTTGAGACAATCACTTTGTGGTTCAGGCTGGCCCTGAGCTCAGCCTCCAACTCACATTACAGTAATCCTCCTGCCTCTGCCTCCCGAGTGCTGGGATTACAGGCGTGAACCACCACACCCGGCACTGAGGGAAAGTTATTTTGGCAACACTTTTTAGATGTTTCAGTCCTATAGTTCGCTGGTTTCAAGGCAGGGCGGTGTGACAGACAAGAAGGGAGAGACCAGGGAGGAGGGGGAGAGACACACCCTTCCACCGTTTATCCTTTCTGCTCCGCCAAAGTACTCTATGTCCTCAATCACTCTTTGTTCAAGTGGCTTCTCCCCTGATGGATCCTCTCCCTCTTTCCAGTGTCAACTCTGAAATCCGCCTCTACTTTCCAGGCCTAGTTTCATGTTGCCTCATTCCAGAGGAATTTCTAGATTTCCTCTCTGCTGGAACAATTCTTTCACACTGCTTCAGTAATTGTAGTTATTATTTCCAAACTAGTTTGCACCACTAAAACTTTCCGTATCCTGTTCTGTTTTCCAGATAGCTGTATTTTTCTCCCCACCCCAACTAAAATGCTAATTCCTGAAAGACAGAATTCATGTCTCATATTTATTCTTTAACACTGATCTTTCTGAGCGTCTATTACACGTCTGCTTATAAAACATGTTTTCATAATGTGCTATCGTCTCCATTTTATTTCATTAAAATTACAGAAGTTAAATGGCAGGGTTTGAAATGTTTGAATAAAAATCAACTTTTGTGAGGCTGGTTTTGTTTTTGTTTGTAATGATTTCATTGTTTATAATGACTTTGTCCATTAACACAGTATTTTCTATTGTCTGCTGCATCTTCAGCACCATGAACAGCAATTAAAGAAGTGAATAGATGAGGTCAAATGAATGTTTCAGCCATTTTAACTGTGGTAGTTTTAAGTGGTCTTATAATTGCTAAAACACAGCTTGCACAATTATTTTGTAACTTTCATGTTTCAATCTAATTGGATTTTAATGAATCATTTCAGTGGTCTAAATCGAGACATAAAAAATGCCAGCACTGTATTCTACATATTCTTTAGCTGGTGTGGGTTGTTCAGATACAAAGCTGGGACTGTAGGTAGGCTTGCCTACCCACCCTCTATACAAGTGGAATAGACTGTGTTACCACAGTGCATTGATGGTTCTCAGCCCCGAAGACTCATTAACAGTTACCCACGGAGATCTGAAATAGAAAGGTTCAGACTACCTTCAGAGGGTCAAATTTAATTGATGATGCTGATACATAGGTAGGGCGGGGAGTCAGAAAGGAAGTTCACGTGACTTAATTTGGAAACTTTTCTTGCACTGTGCTATCATTTAGACACCTGGGAAGGCTTATTTACTTCCTTGCTGTCCTGTAATTACCGTGTTTGTGACAGCTTAGGCCAGTTAATTGGAATCTGAAAGACAGTCAACAGAGCCTAGGGAAAAGTCATGGCCGGAGGGAAAAAGACACTGGCGAGGTGTCAGCGCGGGTTCACTTGTGCTGTCCGACTCGACTCAGACCTCTTGACGAACAGCGGCTCAGCTTCCGCGCGTTACACCTGAAGTTAGTGATCATCGGGCAGAAAGGCAAGAGAACGTAGTAAGTTTTAAGAGAGTAGGGAGCACGGGCAAAGAGCCGTGACGCATGCGCGGGCTCACCTGCGTGACCTCTCCCTGGCGCGCTGTGACTCACGAATCCCGAAATGGGTCCAGTGGGGCCACAGGGATGCCGGTGAGAATCTGCTTGCGTAAGCAGAAATTCAGTCCAAGCTGCAAGTGAGCCCGCGCATACTCCCTCTGATGAAAGGGGTATTAGCTCTGACCCTGTGCTGGCTTTTAGCTCAGGCTTCTGCAATGAATCATTCTATAATCGAGGGCTTCCTTTGAATTCACTAGATTGATTAATGCGAGTTTTTCCATTAAGACGCTTGCAACACGAGAGGGCAAAGGGAGACAAATGGATGATGAAGCAACTTCTTAGGACAAGATCTTGTTTCCTCCATTAGGAAATAAATGTTCAGTTTCAAAATAACATTTTTGTCATACAAAAAAATACATTACATCTGCTTTTCAAGAATGACATTCATCTTGAGAATGAGATTAAACTTCCTTTTTAAGCATCTCTGTTTCCAGAACCAAAATCTATGCAGACAGATATGTCTGTACTGAAAAGCTGTGTTAGTACGTGGAGACTGGTTGGAAAACTACTGGAAGAAAATGTAATAATTGGGTGTAAACTACTAGGACAAGGCCTGGAAGGCCAACAAGAGTGACTTCAGGTAGGGAAGGAAAAGGCAGCTCTAAGGCTCTCTGCACAATTATTGAGGCAAGAATATTTCCCGATTTATTTTATCCATGGAAAACTTGCAGTCTCTAATCACACCGAGAATCCATTGATATAAAGAACTAAGCATGTAGATCCATGGGCCTCAGAGTCTGCTGTGTCCGACTTGTCTGGAAAGCTTACGGCTACATGCAGTGTTTGATTCTGAGTTCTTCACCCTCGATGGGTCCTGGGAAGGGTTCCATATGTCACTGACGTGGCTACTCAGGGATCTCATTTTGAGAAACCACGGAGGTGGTCACTTACGCATGTTTTCACGTGATATCCCTCACTGTTATTTCAAAAAGTCTACAAGAAAGCCTGGCTGTGAAAAAGACTGGGAGGAAGTGAGGAACGAAGCCAGGCTTGTGGAGGAGCAGTCGAGGCAGAGGAAGCAGAGATGTGAAGGCCTCGCACAGAGTTCTTGGGGTACTGGAAAAGCAGAAGTGACAGTGGTGTGACGGTCACAGATGGGCAGAGTAGCTAAGGTTGGGGAGGTGAGTGGATAGACCGTGTGGGCCTCTAACCGTGACTTGTCCTCAAAGCTCATGTTATGTCTTCACAAGATCATCCTGCAGGGTTCGCTGAACATTCCCGAACAGGTGGTTAGGGTAGAATTAAGGTATCCAGTGGAGATTAACATAAGCTATTTTGAGAGAGAGATAGAGAAAAAAAGTAAAGTGTCAAGTCTGAACAATAACATCCTTGTCCTTTATGACTTTAGCTAGAAATTAACACAGAAGATCAAGTATCACACAAACGAAATGAAAGCGCCTTCCCCTGTCTTCTCTCTAGTGGTGATGCTCAGGTTATTCTGAACAAGTTTGTCCTGTGCAATGCACTACTATAGGTAGCAAGAATGAGTCATGCTTGGTAGTCGACAGTCACCGTATCTTCATATAGTGTTCTTCACAATTTTAGGGGCAGTAGTAATTCTCTAGGTTGCTTTGTGGTCATTCTTTAAGATTTCCTATTGGGATTTTTTTCTTTTAATATTTCATGTTCTTGAGTCTTCAGTAGTCCACAAATCCTTGCTGATGGATAATTCTGAGACACGAGGCCACTGGCACTGTCATTAGCATAACAAGTATCAAGAGAGTGACTTGAATTTGAGGCAGTGTGGAGCTATGAATCCCTGCTGGAGGTTCTATCATTTCTACAGATGTTTAATTAAATCATTTAAAGGCTTTGATGAAAAGTCATCTGAATAATTTCATAGTCATGGAGCCCAATGTGGGAAGTTCAACCTACTATACATTATAATAACAAGCTTATTTCATAAAATATGTTAATATGACTTATTTTATCAAAGGAGGATTGGGCCTTTCTTGCATACTCTTATTTATGAAATGGATAATTTTATGGTGTCATATCAAGAAAACTAAAAGTTTGAGCTTTCATTCAAAACTAAAAACTTTTGAAATTTTTTTGTGAAGAAATGAACTTTCTAGTTCTAGATAAATGCCTCTTGAATGAATACACAAAGTTATTCACTTAGCAAACATACATGCTTGCAACACACTGGCCATTGTGCCTGAACTCAGAGATACAAAATATCTAAATAAAATTTATCCCCAGCAGCTGGCTCATAGTTTACCCAGGGACCAGACACAGCATCAAAAATCACAATCAATCTAGAACAGAGTGTTGGGGCAACACAAGGAAGAGGCTGAAATGTTGGTTGGAGTCAAGAGATGCTTTACAGAAAAAAATAATTGCTAGACAAAACAAAACTTATATTTTTCTACATGCATGATTCTGTTATTTTTGCACAATAACATACAATGGTATTGTCAGGGACGAGTTCGCAGAGGTGGGGCCCTCTCCAATGGGACTAGCGCCCTTCAAGGAGGATACCCACGAGGATCCCGCTAGAGGGCGCTCGGTCAGCGGGGCTCGAGGCGAGTCTGGGTGTAATGGGGACAAAGTGATGCGAAGAGCAGGTGCATTGGGTAGACTGCGGGTGCCTGGAGGAGGAAGACAAGAGTTATTGCCTAGGTTGCTTGGTGCTAGTGGTTACGCATGGGTAAGTCACGGTCCTGGGCTTCCCCAATGCAGCATAGGACGATGATGTCCAACGCTTAGGTCAAGGTGAGCAGGAAATGACTGAGTGAACCCTTTTTTCATAGAAGACTTAGGCTTTGAAGGGTCACCCTGTCAGTATTTCTCTATCTCCAAAAGCTGCTACTAAATCAAAGCTGTTTTCAAAAAAAGAAAATTCAGATGTGTTACGTACATGTACCAACTCCACATAAAACATGTAATTGTTACATACTGCAGACATGTACTAACACAAAAGAAGCATTTTATTACTTTTGCAGAATTTTAGGGAAGATGTGTCTAAATGCACAAGCCAGAAACTTAAGATGATCCGATAAAAAATTTTAAAAATCTGCCTTAATCCCTTATAATATTCTGCTCAGCATGACTGTGCTTATATGATGCTGTGACTGAAAACAGAAGATGTCTGGCCTCCCTTCATTGTTCATAATAAAAATAATGACTGTTCTGTACAGGAGGAGAAATACACCTGTGAAAATTAAAGCTATATTTGCTCTTTGCACAGATACATGGGTCACAGACCTGCACTGATAACTGTGATTGATATGTATAATGAAGCAGAAATAGCAATACTTCTTATTCAAAAGAAAAATAGTGCGCCTTTGAGGCCCTTTGGGATATCAGATATACTGGATGGAACAGAAACTTTAGAAGGCATTGTGAAGCCAGAGTACAATACTTTCCAAAGCATGGGTTGAGCAGATAGGGAGAAAGGTGTTTGGAGCAGTTATCAGTCCGCGGCTGGGTGTGCTGCGCATCTGTCCACTGTGAGGAGGAGCGGTGGGGACAGGGACAGGGACAGCTGCTCTGTCCTGATAGTGCCCGATGCATTGTCTTACAGCACAGAATGCTAATGTCAATCTCTAATTGCCACATGGAATTCATTCAGGGACAGCAGTCTCTGAATGCTTGCCGTAAGTTCAGAGAACCGTCATTCAGAAATCATGATTTGTTTTAGACAGTTGCCAACGCCATAAATTTAACCTTGAGGCTTTTAATTTCCAGTGGCCCAAGATGTGGAGAACCACTGAGACTCTCTTCTCTCTCAAGTTGCCACTTTCACTCATAGAAAATTTCTAAGATCTTTAAGTACAGTGAAATTTAATACACTGGTGTCATTTTTGAGTTGAGTGTTTAAACAATATAACAATAGTTATAAATGGCATACAAAGTTAGAATATCCTACTGTATTGAATAAGGAAAAAAAGGTGTAAAATCATCCAAACAGACAGACTTCTGAGCTGTGGGAGAATTCTCAGTATCATGTCAGTACATGATTCACTGTTCAGGGTTAGACACACAATTAAAGATGGATGAATACAGACATCCATTTATTTGTGCCTTTTAAAGCCTATATGCAAATTTGATTACTGCATATTAAACACTGCGTTGACAAATTTGGTGAGATATGTTTTATCTCTTATTACTCGAGTTTAAAAAATCCTAAGCTTATTTTAAACAAATAATCATCAACTATTCTGGGAATAAATATAGACCAATTTTAATATAATAGTACCTTAAAAAGAAATAGCATCTAATTTTGACACTAATTACATTAAGTCACCATCTGACTTTATATTTACAATTAATATTTTACAACATTAACAATATGAAAACTATCTATGTGAACAGAACATACGCCAAAAACTGCACAGCTTTTGTATGGGTTATTTGTGTGTGTATATGTGTGTATGGCACTAGAAATTTCACCCAGAGCCTTCATCTTGAGTTTATATCCCCATAGTTTTTTGTTTTGTTTTGTTTTGTTTTTTACTTTTTCAATTTCAGATAGGATTTTGTAAAATTCCCTGGCTGGGCTCAGATGTGGTGATCCCTCCAGAAGCCTCCAGTTCTAGGGGTGTCCCATCCACACTCATCCACGACAGTACACTGACATGAGTGATTTGGATGGGAGGAGCAGGAACTTTTTCTCTAGTGCTAGCTGCTTTCATAGTCACTTCAGAACACACACGATTAGTACAATAATCCCGTGATGGAGTTACGATGACTGTCACATTGTTGTTCCAGCTGGGAAGTTGAGACAGGAAAAGGTTAAGAGACTTGTCCAAGGTGACACGGCTAATTAATTGTGCTCAGATCCCAACCCAGTCTTCTGGTTTTTGAGTCTGAGCTTTCCTGCCTATTCTATAAGCTGCTGGATAAGAGTGACAACATAATGAAAAAACACTGACCAGCCCATTTATAAAGTACAGCTCACAATAACTTTCTTCTCAAACTGACTCGTTTCCACAGACCATAAAAGCCACAAGCTGTTGTACACAAAGTTCTTTGTAGGTAACAGCTGCTCTATTTTGTGCAATTTCTCACAAGCACAGAAATTAACAGCAATTAGAAATGAGGAGAAAAAAAGATTCTGGCTCAAATAAATTTGACAAATGATTTAGTAAACAAAACACCACTAAGGAGCTAAAATATTTTTACTGAAGCTTCTCTGTCTTTCTATGCTGACTTTTTTCAAAGGTGTCAACTGTGAATTCCAAACTAATGACTGTTGGTCCCAGCCTTGTCTAAATGGGGCCACTTGTCGGGACGCTGTGGGAGCTTATTTCTGTGACTGCACGCCTGGATTCCTAGGAGACCACTGTGAACTCAACTTTGATGAGTGCGCCAGTCAACCTTGTCTCCACGGAGGGCTGTGTGTGGATGGAGGCGATGGGTATGTCTTCTCCTGCCAATGGGAGGACTATTTTCCACCCTGGTGAATTTAAACAGCTTCAGCTTAAAATTCTGTGATTTCTTTACACTTAATAATAAAAGGTTGTAGCATTCATATTTTATTAAAAAGCATATTCTTTGGAGATACTTTTTTGTAGTGAGAATTTTCCCAGTTATTCTTGAAATACAGAAAATTAGAACTGCTTATATGATAGAAAATTATCAGCTTTTCAATTCTAAGAAATAAACCTGTTGTAAATGGGGAAAATGCAAAAAGCATATTGTATTTCTCCAAATTAAATTCTATGACTGTCTTCCAGGCAGAAAATAGAACAGGATGTTATCCCTTAGTATGAGAGATGAAACAAATTCATGTCATGGTAGTTGAGCTCCTATCAAATATTTTGGAAAGAACTTTCCAGTACTTATGAAAATAAAAAAATAGTTTCATCAACAAATGCCTTAGTAATAATTAACATTATTGTATTTTAAAATATCGTTTTTGATCCTTTAACAGCTCCGTGGAAGACAAGATGAAGATTAATGTTTCTACTATTTAACCCAAATTTATTTAGGATCTGGGAATACTTGAGATACTTAATCTATTTTATAGATAATAATCACAATAAAGCTGTGATGTAAGTACTGTTATCTTAAATTTATGTGTGAAGGACCTGAGGAAACCAATCATGGTTTCTAAATAATTTCACATGAAACTTCACTATGATTTTTCAAAAGATAACAATAGGACATTAATGTAAAACACACAATATGTTCAGATCTATACACCTAATTTCCCAGTGAGGAAAGGATTAAGATGAAGGTTCAGGTTTCAGGTTAACAGACAGAAGAAGAGACAAGGTCTCTGTCTTCTACACACCTGTAATCCCAGCACTCTGGGAGGCTCAGGCAGAAAGACTGCAAGTTCAAGCTCAGCCTGGCCTTAGTAAGATATTTTCTCAATACAACAGTGAAAAAGAGCTGGGGATAAAGTTTACTGAGAAGGCCAAGAGACTGATGGTGGGGATAAAAATGCATGATTTCCATTTGAGTCCAAGTTGACATGAAAATTTCACTTATCCTTCAGGTACAGCTGTGACTGTGTGGGTAGTGGATTCACAGGAACACACTGTGAGACCAAGTTGCCTCTTTGTTGGTCAAAACCTTGTCACAATAATGCCACCTGTGAAGACACTGTTGACAGTTACATTTGTCACTGTTGGCCTGGTGAGTGACAAAATAGCTTATACCAACTTTATTTTTTTCTTTTTACTTAGAATAGAAAAAAATGTGTTATAGAATATGAAGCTAATAGCTCTAGCTGTGAAGGTTTTAAACCAATTCTTGCTTCTAAACATCATCTCTAGTAGCATTCTCTAATGGCCACGCATACTTCCAGTCACTTTGTACACTGTACAGTTGAAGATGGCTAAACTGCCCAATTATCACAACCATTTAGAAGAAAAAGAAGGAAAATCAACAGAAACACAAAAATCAGCATGTTCTTAGTGGAGAAGGACTCACGGGGGGGGGTGATTTCTGTTTTATTAAGATGTTCTCTTATGGGGCCGTGGATTTAGCTCAGTGGTTCCGGCGCCTGTCTTGCAAGCGCAAGGACCCGGGTTCGATTCCCCGGTAACCACATAACAATACTGGGCCTGTAATCCCAGCACTCGGGAGGCAGAGGCAGGAGGATTGTGATGTGAGTTTGAGGCTGAGCTCAGGGCCAGCCTAAACCACAAAGCGAGACCCTGTCTCAAAAAACCTAAAAAAAAAAAAAGATGTTCTCTTACACTACAAAAATATATAGAAACCATGAAACAACATTAAAATTTGAGGATCTTGTCTTATAATTCCCAAAGCATGTCAACATCATGATGATAGCACCCACAGAGGATACAAGATTTCACAGAAATACGAGTACTACCCTAGGCATTTGCATGTTCAAAAAGAACAGAAATTAAGCACATAAAACTACAACTAAGAATTACATGTAAAGGGTAACTAGAATTGAGTGGACAGGCAATACAAGAACAAATAGAAAGTAATATGTCATACTTGAGTTACAATATTGGCCCCCTAAAATATGAATTTTAAGTTTGGTGAGTATTATTTGGCTTTTTGCCTAATTTAACTAGGATTTTATTGACAGAAATGAAAAGTACAGCATCACCACTCTTTTCTTTCTTAATCTACTGGGGATAAAATTATTCAAGGTCAAGTTGTATAAGCTTACTGATCATCTTTCTACCCCTGTTCATTTATTTAAAGAAAGGATAACCTCTGTGTACAGGAAGAAGACGTACAGAATAGAGTCTATCCCATCAGTAGTAGCTTTGGCCTGAGATATCTCATTGCCCAAGGGACCTCTGACACCTTTGGTTAAATATAATTCTGTAGGTTAAAAAAAAAATAAAAGCATAACTTGAAACTCTTCAAAATCTGTGTATGTTATAAAAGACTTCATCTCTTCTTCCAGAGAGTTAATTCAAGTATCCCTATGAGACTGTGTAAAAATATGTACAGCATGGGGCTGGGGATTTAGTTCAGTGGTTCCAGCACCTGTCTTGCAAGCGCAAGGACCTGGGTTCAATCCCTGGTAACCACATAATATACTGGGTGTGGAGACACGCCCAGCAGCAATCAGTACCACATACCACAGTGCCGAGCGTGGTGGCTCACGCCTATCATCACAGCACTCGGGAGGCAGAGGCAGGAGGATTGCTGTGATGTGAGTTTGAAGCTGAGCTCAGGGCCAGCCTGAACTACAAAGTGAGACCCTGCCTAAAAAAAAAAAAAAAAAAGTACAGCATGACTTTTGGCCCATTAAGGAGCTATCATTAATCATGTAAAGGAAATAAAGGGAGAAGTACAGGAGTGGACTGAGAAAAGAGGCCTCATGTTAGAGAATACTTGGAAGATGACTGAACATGTACCGGAAATATATACACGAGCTGTGTGACTTGGGACAAGTGCATTCTCTGAGCCAGAGTTTCCTCATTTATAAATCAGAGATGTAGGATGTAATATCTATCTCAAACAGTTTTTTTTTTTTAAAGTAGAGAAATCTATGAATGTATATAAAGTGCCTGGCTTGGCCTGCCTACCCACATGCCCCCAATAAACACTCACTAGCTACCAAACAGAAGAGGATGATCTTTCTAGACCCTCTGGGTAACACCACGGAACCCAGGACTTAAGGAAAGAAGAAAATAAGGAGAGGGTGGAGGGGGAAGAAGAAATTGAAGCAAGAAACAGTGAACGATGCACATAAAAAGCAGCTCCAATCACAGACCGTGTGAGTGATCACTGGACTGCACAGGGCTTATGTTACAGACATGATCTGGGAAGCAGGGCAGAAGCCACATTCCAGAGAGGCTTGTCTGCTTCGAAAACGGTAGGGCAAGAAAGTCACCTCATCTGCCACTGAGGAGACTCATCGGACCTGAAACTTTTCAAGAAGCTCTCAGGAAGCTTTGAGAAAAGGAGCTGAGGAAGATATAGCCCCAAGCAGGGAATTCGGTGAGAGGATTCTGCAGGGGTTGAAACAGTCGAGTTCCATAACGAAGACATTAGTCACAGGTGTACACGAGGGGATGGCTAGTTGGAAGAGTCACGAAATAGGGTGGTTTGGATTTAGGACAGTCCTGCCTCTGAGTCTCTGTCTTAGGTCACTGAATGTTGATGGTTTTGTGACTTATTCTATTATGTATAAAAAGATACAACACTACTGGCCACATCTAGAAAGAGAAGACCATTCAATCGGGTCATGACTCTATTGCAATGAAATGCAAGGCAAGAATGCATAACATGGCTTCAAAAGTTCTGCATTCTGAGAAGTTGTCACCTTAAATGCTTACCTTAGAGGTTTTCCTCATGCCCGATATGCTCGGATGTGCTAAAAACAAACTTCACCTAAAAATCCTGGGACATGATCCAGTATTGTATTTCTTCTTTGTTCAGAGTTTTATGGAAAAAACTTGTTAAAACTATCGAATACAGTCTTGACTGAAGGAGTCTATTTATAGCTGTGGCTAAGGAGAACAGCAAATAAAATCCCCACAGGGCCTCTGTGGTGGGGATAGGACTGGAAAAACTATAAATCAAAGCTATTCTAACATTCAGGACTGGAATGAGATAGTGCAAGAGCTGGAAAAGAAAAAAAATGATTTATGATTTTTCTAAATTACTCTCTAACCTGACCTATGTATGAGTGAGTCTTGAGTCTTAGAATGAAAAAAAATTGAAAATGGTCCTGGCTTCCTTGAATAAGTCTACTGTAGCACCAAAAATTCCAGTGTATAAAAAATCTGTTGTGCAAACTATTATTCACTGCATATTTGTATAAGCTGAAATATGCTAAAATTGTTTCAAAAGTAGTCGCTCAAGTTTACGAGACTCCTGAGTATCCGTTGGGCAAAGTCACTTCTTGTGAGATCCTGATCTGACACGTTCATTTATTTATTGATTTTTTTTCTTTTTTTTTCACTCTGAAGTTTCTTCAGCAGATGACCAAGCAAGGCCCCAAAGTTCACATGTAGCCAATGTATTACACTACTGAGCAAGAGAACTTGTGTTGTAATTATTACTTGACATATGACCCATTCAGGTTTTTTATTAAAGTTATAAGATGAACAATCACATTTTCTTCTTTATTACTGTACAGCCCAACCTGACTAACTTAACTCCAATTTGAAAAAGGTCCTGGCCCTGAGCTAAAGTCTCCATCTTAAGAAAGGCCCCAAATTCTTTAGAACGTAAGTAACCCAACCAAGGCTCACGTTACTAGCAAGAACCAATCACCAGGGCAGCAAGGCCTCTGCTACCTGATAGGGCTAAACGTAAAGATTCTGGTCATGGCTGCTGACCTTCACCCATCATGTCCCGATAAAGAGGCTACTCCTTGAGACAAAGGAACACCCTGGCTAGCCAGTACCTAAAGCCCCCGTACTCTTTTTAAATTCTTAGCCTATCCGACCACCCCACGTCTTGAAACTTCCACACCCCCCATCCCCACCATAAAAACCCGACCCTCCTGAAGGCTCTGGGCTCTCTCAGCATCCTGCTATTGAGAGTCCCTGCTTGAGCTTGAATAAACCCTCATGTATTTACATCAGAGAGGGCTCCTGGTGTTCTTTGGGGACCTCATGATCTGCATATAACAATTACTAGTCAATTTTGTGTCTTATGTGCTAAGACAGAATTATAATGTAAATTGCTGCTATATTCAACTATTACCTACTATTATTTAATTCTTGTTTTTTTTTTTTTCATGGATTGAAAGTCTGATTGCTCAGTACTGGGCTGGTAAATAAACACAATCCTTGGTTTTAAAAGGTTAGTGTTGGCTGAGGGATACAATACATACTTGTGAGTCAATGGCACATGGCAAAATAATTAATAATTAGCATAAATGAGACTTAGACAAGCTGAGCTTGGGCCTGACCCATACTACTCTGGGCGGCAAGACCCCCGCCCCCAGCCTGCCACACCTTTTATTACGTACATTTCAAAAGACCCGGAAAGGCAGGGAGACACCAACAAGAGTCCTGGAGAAGCCATGTAGATGAAGATCCTGCGGGGCGGGGCAGGTGTCAGCAATAGTCCTTGAGAAGTTAGGCAGATCCGGTGCAGTTCTGCCCTGAAGCATCACAGCATGTGGGACCATCGAGTCCCTGTTGCTACCAGAGGTGAAGACTAGAGTCAAGTCCAAAGTCCGTCTGCAGGCCAGAAGGCATGGACAGTTTCGACTTTGCAGTTCCCAAACAGGATTGTTCCCAGCAATCTTATTTAGATGTATTCATGAGAGCAAGTAGTTCTGAGAGGGCAAGACTAAATAAAACTTGGAAATTGAATCAAAGCTGGCCAGACAAAGGCTTGGAAGAGTTTTCTAGGGAAGAGAGCAGTGGTACGAAGGCCAAGGTGGATAGAAAACAGCATTCTCAGGGGAAGATGGCGAAGAGGGTGCAGAAGGAATGTGAATGGGAGGGGCACTCGTATGGTCGATGTGATTATGTTTAAGAACTTCATATGCTGCTCTACCTCACAAAACGGCTGATGTTATTTTATCACCCATCAACGTTACATTAGTGTTTTGCTAAATTTACATTTGAGGTTACAATGACAGACAGCATAAATATAACCATAAATCAATAAGAAAAACAGCCCAATAAAAAGTAAATGCTATAAAACATTTTTGAGTTAAAAAATGTTAGACTCCATAGTAGCTGGGGAAAATGTAAATCAAAAGAAGATTTTTTTTTTTTTTTAAGGTTTTTTGAGACAGGGTCTCGCTTTGTGGTTCAGGCTGGCCCTGAGCTCAGCCTCAAGCTCACATCACAGCAATCCTCCTGCCTCTGCCTCCCGAGTGCTGGGATTACAGGCATGAGCCACCACGCCCGGCACTGTGGGATGTGGTACTGGTTGCTGCTGGGTGTGAGTCTCCACACCCAGTATGGTATGTGGTTACCGGGGATCGAACCCGGGTCCCTGCGCTTGCAAGACAGGCGCCGGAACCACTGAGCTAACTCCCCGGCCCAAAAGAAGATATTTTTTACCTGACCAACTTCTTAAAATTTTAAAATTTAGTGATCATAAATATTGGGAGGATTTGGAGTCATATACGCACTCATCCACTTGCTGGTAATACGTAAATACAGAACTACTCGGAAGGCATTTTCCAGTCTACCAAGGACGTATATAATCTATAATCTAAAAATTCCATTCGTAAGCATGACCCCCTAGAGTTTTACTCACACATATATAGGCATAAATAATGATAATCATTGCAGTATTGTAGGAGGAAGAATACACATACAGGCAATAAAGGAATGATTACAATGAGGTACATTCGTATTTTGAAATACTTGGGTGTTGTTGAAATTCTGAGTTATGTCCATCTAGTCCACAAACACAGATTGTGCAAGGAGATGGATAAAGTAGTTGCAGAGAGATGCACATAGTACAATTCCAGGTAAGCAAGCCACACACATGCATACACACACACACACATACATATACACAAATATACACACACACACATACACAAACACACATACATATACACATACACACATAGACACATACATCACATACACACAGACACATACCACACATACATCACATACACACATATATACATATACACATACACACACTCACACACATACACACAAATACAGACACACATACACACATATACACATGCACACATATACACACAGACACACACACACACATACACTCACACAGTGAAACTATCTATGCTTAACGGGTATACAGGTATGTTAAAGCAAAGAAACATTTTGGAGAGGGAAATTTGTTTTATGTTTAATGTTTTAATGTTTATAAAGTGGTAAGTCATGGATTTAAAAAAAGGCCCTGCTCTAATATAACGATTTTGCTGATTCTATAAAAATATAAAATAATATAATCTTCTACCTCACTGAGTCTGAAAATATGACCATTTACCCTTAGTTTAAGTTTTAGGGGAAACATTTGTGGTTGACTTTGGATATTGCTGACTTTTTCGCTCTTCTCCATTGAAATTTACTTCTTCTTCTTTTTTTTTTTAGGTTTTTTGAGACAGGGTCTCGCTTTGTAGTTCAGGCTGGCCCTGAGCTCAGCCTCAAACTCACATCACAGCAATCCTCCTGCCTCTGCCTCCCGAGTGCTGGGATTACAGGCGTGAGCCACCATGCCCGGCACTGTGGTACTGGTTGCTGCTGGGTGTGAGTCTCCACACCCAGTAATGTATGTGGTTACCGGGAACCGAACCTCGGCCCTTGCGCTTGCAAGACAGGCACCAGAACCACTGAACTAAATCCCCACCCCCTGAAATTTACTTTTTTTTAAAAAAATTTATGTTTTTTTTTTATTTATTGAAATCTTTATTGGTACATTACATATACGCATCATGATTGCACTCCATAATGGGGATTTGTACTAGTACAAGACACAACTTAATTCTCATTTTTTTCCCATAGCCCTACCCACCCTACCACCTCCCTATATAAAAGTTCAAACCATTGGAAAGTTTGCTCTTTCCAGGAAATGGCATTGCATTTTATTCAGTGTTCAGATTAAAATATTCAGGTTGCATCGAGGTTTCCCTGAAGTTCCCTTTCATTTCAAGTCTAATCGATTAAATCTTCCCAAGAATATCAGTCAGAAGTACACAACTAATTGCACGGCTGGTAAAGACTCTCTCCCGGGTCCCCTGCCCGCTGTCGGAAGGCGGGCAGCGCGCTAATTGGCGCCGGCACAGTGGTCAGCCTGCTCAGGCAGATGCTCGGCAGTCTCAGTTCAGAGCTTTGACTCAGCAGCTTCTCTACACGTTCATCCTGCAGGATACACAGGTGCCCAGTGTGAGACAGACATCAACGAGTGCGGGAGCGACCCCTGCCAGCCTGGCGGGGAACGTGTGGAGCTGTCCTCGGAGCAGCAGCACGGACCCGCTGCCCCGCCGCCTTCGGCATTCAGCGACGCCAGCGCCGCGGGCTGTGTTTGTACCTGTCAGCCCGGATTCACAGGTGAGACGAGGAGCCAGCAAATGACTTTCCGCACTGTAGGGAGTTTAACCGGACGGGCTATTCAGCAGTGAGACTTGCGCTGAGTAAACTGTTACCATGGTACAAAGGGTCCCCCTTGTGGGCTTGAAAAATATCTTGGTTTGTGGTGCAGAATTCCTTAACTCCTGAAGAAAATGCTAAAAATAGAGATGGAAGAGACAGATGTATGTTCCTACACTTTGCAGTGCATTTCGAATTCTTTGCTTCCTAAACCCAAAATACCAAAATTTTTGTTATTAAACTTTTTACAATGGTGTTGTTTTATGTAAGTCAAAATTTGCTAAGTTATTATATTTATTTATATTTACTTTGGGAACAGTTATCTAGGTTCAAGAAATTCTTCTTAGGTATTTTACAGCTGAAGTCATTTCCATACTAGAAATTTAAATTACCACTGTTTTTATGCATGACTTTCTTACTCTAAAAGCCAGAGAGAATTTGCATGTACATTTTGCAGTTGTGTTTGTGTATGCTTCCTGTTAGGAAAACTTCCAGAATTTTCAATTCCCAATGTGTTAACAAGTAGCAATTTACCCACACCTGCATATATACTGGTGAGAAAACAAGTTACAGTTTAGATTTCTGTCTCATTTTCCCCAACAGATTAAATAATAAATACTTCAGGAAAACGTTTCAGTCATTATTGAGATTTCTGAGGAAAGCAATAAATAATAAGAACACTTGGAAATCTATTCACACTTAGCTTTCTTTTGCTTTTAATATCTCAGTTTTAAAGATTAGTGGCCTTTGATTTGTGGCACTGTTTATTGTGAAGTTGCTGCAGAAACTATTCCCTCCCTGCCCTGGGAGAACACAGAGGGTAGAGTCTCTCTTGTGTCACTCTCTGGATAAGTGATATTTCCCCTGAGCAATGTTCAGCTTACATACCTTTTATCCCAAATTGAAAATGATATGCAAATAAATCTTGATAAATGATAAAAAGCTTGGATTTCTCAGTCCTATGGACTGCTAGAAATAAATGTGAGGGCTGTAAACATATAGGTCTGGTTAGAATATATCTATGCATTTGTCTCACTCCAGGGAGTATTTCTTTTCCTGTTTTGTTTCTTACTGTTGTTCATTTTTTTCTTATTTCTTTTTAATGTATTTGATTGTGGTATAGTATATGCATTTTGTCAGCTAAATCTTTTCTGAAAGAAGAGAGGTTATGACATTGGATTCAGGATGATAGAGAAAGGATTCTATCAAAAGTAGAGCCTATTGCTAATACTTCCTCTTAAGATAAAAAGACACAGTTGATCAATGGTTCAATAGATCCGAACAGTCCAGGCAGGAAGATGTTCTAGAAAAGTGTGTTGGACTTGATTTCTGAAGAGCTGCTTAAAATAATTACATGTGTGAATTAAAATGTCCTGGTTGCCCTCAGTCTCTATGGCTTAATGAAATACTTTGCTTTTCATCACGAAGCTGTAAAAAGAGACTTCCTTCATTAACTGTGTTCCAGTGGTGTTTCGGAGCCACAAGTTCCTCTGCTTCCCCCCTTGTCAAAGTGCAGCTTTCCAGGCTATGCGCTTCTCCAGCAAGCCATGGGCGCAGGAAACAGAGCCTAGCACCAAAGCTCTGCTAGGTCAGGGCCTACAAGTAATGAGCATCTCTTCCATCTGCATATTATCCATCAAAATTTAGTCGAACAACCACATTGACTTGCAGCAAAGACTAGAAATACAGTCTCACTGTGCACCTAAAAGAAAAAGAAATCATGCATGAGCTACTCAATTTAACACAATAGCTGGAATATACAGAAATGGGGTAAAAAAAATAGACCTTGGATTTCACGTCTCTTTCCTTATGTGTATGTCACTTTCTAAAATATGTTTGATTTTTATAATTAAGTCTTTTAAGTAATAGTCATAGATTCATTTGAAACTATATGAAATAGGGAAGCCTAGTATACTTTCTCCAGTGGACCAGTTTCTGTTTCTACCTGTGATGTGTGGGTAGTTTCAATACATTTTCAGGAGAATTTGGTTGTGATATTTTTAAAACTTCAAGTTTTCCAGAAAGTATGTAATGACATCTCACTGTGGTTTTATTTTGCATCTCTATAATGATGAGTGATGTTGAACATCTTTTCCGTATTCAACATATTTTTCTTTTGCAGTAAAATCTCTTTCCATGTCTTTTGCTCCTTTTTTAATGGGTTTTCTTCTTAACTGTTGTATAATTTCCCACATGCAGAGTGTGGATATTTCAAAAAATTTATTCTTAAGTATTTTACATTGTGGGGGAAGGGATTTAAATAGTATTGTTTCTAATTCAGTTTCTCCACATTCTTTTGTTACTATTGGGGAAGACTCTCCTGTACATGATATCCCATCCCATTGACCACATGAGAATGGGTCATAAGTCTGAAATGCTTTTCTTACTGAGCAATAAAGGGCCTTTGCAGCCTGTGTGCCTGTTGTAGTTGGTTAGATTTCCTTACTTTGTCAGTTAGATTACACTGGAGGATCGTACTGGTGTGAGATCTTCTCTATTTCTACAGTTTTGTCAAATTTATGAATGTAATGTTGCTCATAGTAGGGGATATAGGATTTGTACTGACTTCTCTATTCATGCCTATTTTGGTTGTTCATGCCTCTCTTTCATTTTTTACTTTTTATTTATTTATTATTTTTTTGAGACATGGACTTGCCATGTAGTTCACACTGACCTTGAGCTCACTGTGTAGTCAAGGCTTTCCTGAAATTCATGGCGATCCTCCTGCCTCTGCTTCCCAACTGTTGAGATTACAAGCATACACCATCATGCCTAGCTTCCTTTATATATTTTAAACTGTATTTTGTTTTATTGATTTTTCCCTCTTCTAATTTTATTGATTTTTATTCTTTATTATTTTTTTTCTAATTGTTTCAGGTTTCTTTTACTTTTAAAATATAAGTACATAATGGTACAAAAATAAAACTCTCAATACCACTTTAGTGGCATCTCACATATTTTCATGTAAATGCAGTTCTTCCTGCTTTTAAAATTTCCATGGAGACTTTTTCTTTGATTCATGTATTACTTAGAAGTAAGAATTGTATTGCTGGGCCGGGGAGTTAGCTCAGTGGTTCCGGCGCCTGTCTTGCAAGCGCAAGGACCCGGGTTCGATTCCCCGG
>PVIR01029777.1:5946-20925 GCA_004026965.1 Petromus typicus
CCCGAGTGCTGGGATTACAGGCGTGAGCCACCACGCCCGGCACTGTGGCATGTGGTACTGCTTGCTGCTGGGTGTGGGTCTCCACACCCAGTATTGTTATGTGGTTACCGGGGAATCGAACCCAGGCCCTTGCACTTGCAAGACAGGCGCCGGAACCACTGAGCTAACTCCCCGGCCCAGGAGGCAGTTTTCTAAGGAGAGTCACAATTTATATTGGTCCCAAGGCCATCTGAGCCCCTGCCTATTTGGTGGTTTCATAATATGTATCAATATATTCCTTCTTTATTCACTGGTTGAAATTGAGTTTTTGTCCTTTGCAACCCCGACTATGGAAAATTGGTGTCCTGTGTATGTGAATAAGACAGCAGTTGCTGAGTCATGAATTCATATCACTGTGTCAGAGGCAGATCTGATATGCTTGGTCTCAGGATGGCAGCCAGCCACACCTCTGTAGTACAAGGCACGTTGCTGAGGTAGATTGAATGTAGGATTCAGTTTTACTGGAATCACCAATGTCCCCTATCAGCAATTCCCACCATGCAGCCTCTTCACAAGCTTGGGCATTGCTGATGAGGAGATTACTGACAATTTCTCCTCCATATGCTTCTGTGCACAGTCAGTATGTGCTTCAAATATTTGTATGTGTACACACCCTCAAGTATTGCCACAAATACATACACATATATGCATAAACCCTGAGGAGAGAACGGGCAGGGAAGCATCTGTAATACTAGAAATTGCCTCACTGTCTATTTTTTTTTTTAGGTTTTTTTTTTTTTGAGACAGGGTCTCGCTTTTGTGGTTCAGGCTGGCCCTGAGCTCAGCCTCAAACTCACATCACAGCAATCCTCCTGCCTCTGCCTCCCGAGTGCTGGGATTACAGGCGTGAGGCACCACGCCCGGCACTGTGGTATGTGGTACTGGTTGCTGCTGGGTGTGGGTCTCCACACCCAGTATTGTTATGTGGTTACCAGGGAATCGAACCCGGGCCCTTGCGCATGCAAGACAGGCGCCGGAACCACTGAGCTAACTCCCCGGCCCCTCACTGTCTATTAATGTGCTCTCATCATTGCCATGTAAAAAGGTGAGAAGCAAGTTTGATTTTAATGTTCTATCCCATCTCAATCAGTGACAGACAGTGATGGACCATTCTCAAAAGGAGATCTTGACATTCCAATACCTTCTTCACAATTCTTTGCTTATTCTGCCATCATGTGGGCAAGGAACACAAACACCAAGGCGACAAAGACCCAAGGCTGCATTTACAAAGGACTGCAAGGATCCATGAGAGCTCATTTTCCTTGCAAAGATGAGGAACAGTGGGAAGAGCACAAGAACAAAACCTGAGTCCCGCGTCAGGGACAGCAGATTTCCTTCATTAGGTCTTCACAACCATCTCCGGCTGGAGGCTGTACCAGTTTGGATGTAGAGCCCCTCCAAGGGGCTAGCGTTTAGTAGCACTACCGGGTACCAGCCATGAACTCTTATAGCAATTCTCCTAGCCAGCTGAGTGGGCGTGATCACTGCATTATAATCTTCATTTTGCTGAAGAGCTGAGACACGGAAGAGCTAAGTAGCACGCCCATGTGCCCACAGCTGGTAAATGGCACAGCCTGGACCTCTGGGGAAAAAACCAGGAATATTAAATGAAAAGATAAAATTAAAGTTTCACTGAGAAATTACATAGTAATGTAGGTGATGTGTATATAACTTATGATGCTCTTTAATCAAATGATTATCATAAGCCCCCTGGGTAAGCGAAGAATACCACCAATACCAGTTAATCGACCTGTGCCCTGACCCTATACTCTGTCACTTTGCCCTGACATAGCCACCTCCTGACTTTTTTCAGTCCACTGATTTTCATGAATGTTTTATCACTGGACCACATTACTCTAGTTTTCTTTAATTTTGAAAGATACAAGGTTGGAGGGCTGAAGAAATAGAAGGAGGAGAGGGGAGAGATGCCTCAATAATAGGACGCTTACTTACAATGCATGAGAGCCTGGCTTCAGTCTCCAGCAACACACCCACACACCTCCACACCCCTACACACTGTAAAGTTACTTATATATTTCTCATGTGGCTTGCTTTATTCACTTAAAAAGATGGGATTCATGTTGGTATTTTTATTTGTAGTGCTTTTTAAACTGAGGCATAGAAATCTATCCCATGAAGGTACCAGAATATACTCACTCATTCTCCTGTTGATTGACATTTTTCTTATTTCTACCTTTCTACTATTTCTTGCGAAGTTGCTATAAATATCTGTGGACATGACTGGCAGTGGATGTAAGAGTTTCTCTAGGAAATATACCTGGGAATGGCTACGTTGCAGAGAACACAAGTGTTCAACTTGTATAGGACAATCTACTTTCTTTTTCCAGAACACTTGTATCAGTTTATATTCCCACCAGCATGTGTGAAAATTTCCATTGTTTCCCATCTTTATAGTCACTGAAAATTTCAAAAACTTTAAATTTTGGCCAAATTAATGCATATGAAATGGTAATGTAGTTTTCTAAGAATTTGTCCAGTTTGTGTACATTTGTTCAAATGTAGCAGCATTAAGCTATATTAAGCTTTATGTGGCAGCGGGAGAGAATTCCAGGTGGAGGGAACCATTATGAAAGTGACCAGTCAGGTCAGAGGTTCACTTGCCCGAGGCACAGAGAAAAGCCAGCACGGCCCTGGGGAGCGCACCTCGCCCCTGCCTCACCTAGGTGACCTCCCAGCACCTCACGCCCTGCCCAAATCTCACCACCAGTCCTGACCTCTTCTGACTCCCCTCAAATATTGCACCATTTAATGTGGTGAAATTTTATTTTAGTTTTAACCAGGCCAACGAAAACTAGGTCTTATGCTTTTTATCTTTTATCAGCCTGCTTTCACACTTGGATGAACTTCCAGGTTATTTCAAAGTATCTTTCTTACCATTCCATCACTGGTTCAACGTCAATCCCTATTTGATCGCCGAACAACTTTAAAATTGCTTTTAGAAGCGCATGTGTGCTCTCCTATAGGCTTCTCAAAGATGGGTGAGAATGCATTTTTAGGAATTTACTTTAGAACTAAACATCAGCTTGCATTTTTTTGGCCTAGAACATGGAGAGATCCTGTTAACTTGGCAGCTATGAATTGTGATTATCTTTGTTCTTTGGGTTAGTTAGCTGCTGACAGAGTGAGTATAATATTGTAACTCAAGTTTTGTTTATTAGGTTAAAACATACAGACTTTAAAAATCAAAGCTTCTTCAAAGAAAGATTATTTGTTTATTTATCTTTGAGACAAGGTCTTGCTGTCTAGTGCAGAGTGGTCTGGAATTCACTGTGTAGCCTAGGCTGGCCTTGAACTTGTGATCCTGAGTTCTGGGATTACAGGGATCCAACACCTTTCCTGGTAAAAATAAGGATTTTTAAATTATGAAGTATATGAAGTTTGCTTTTGGCCCTCTACGGTAGCTAGATTCTGATATTATCCCTCAGTGGTCCATACCACCTGTCATTTGTAATTCCTGCCCATGCTGACTATAGACTGGTCCGTGATTTGTGTTGGTGAGTAGAATGCTGTAGACAGGATGCTGTGTCAGTGCCAGACCTAGCTTTGAAAAGGACCAGCACTTTCTGTTTTGTGTCTCTCTGAACAGTCAGCTGTCTATAGCTGCAGGTCTCACATCTTCAGATTCACCAATGGCAGAAAAAAGCATGGGGGTGAGGGGGAGCTGTCAATACTGAATGTATCATTTTTTCCTGTTATTACATATCCCCTAAACAATATAGTATAACAACCATGTATATAACATTGAACTGTACTAGGTATTGTAAGTATTCTAGAGATGATTTACAGTACTTATATATTTAGACTATACCCAGATACTGCATCATTTTGTTACTAGATTTTGGGGTTCTGCAGACTCTTTCCAGGTCTTTGGTGTCCTGAACAAAGAACTGCCTCAGCAAGACTCACCAAAAATGTCTCAAAGTTTCATATCTGTGAGAGGTAGGGATAGAAGTGGGCTCTGCAGAATGAGAGTGGGCCCCTAAGAGAGTTCACAGTTTCCAGGAGGTTCATGGCAGAGGTCTTTTGTCTCCCTCATTCTTTAGGCTGATGTCAGATCTAGGCTATCCTATCAAAACTGTGTCATGCAGAAAAACTGGTGATAGCACTTTCTAAATGGTCCTAGGTAAAGAGCTTGGAAGCCGTGCTCTGGGCATATGTCCTGGATTTCAGTGATTGACAGGTCATATCCATTTGTTCAGCTGGTTTTCCATGCCCTATTCTCCTGCTGCAATTTTCTTTTCTTTCTTTCTTTTTTTTAAGTTAAAATCTTTATTGGAATATTACATATACACATCATAATTGCACTCCACAATGGGTATTTGTACCAGTATAAGATACAACTTAATTCTCATTTTTCCCATAGCCCTACCCACCCTACCACCCCCTTATATACATACAATTTGTTTCCTTTCTTTTTTGTTATAATCTCATTATTTTTCCTCCTTCACCCTATTTCACTTTGAGTATTTTCTATTTGACAATATATAACATACAATTCTAGGACTCATTTACATCTTTATTTTCTCATACCAGAGAAAAGATGCAATATGTACCTATCTGTGACCTATTTATTTCACTTATGAGGACATCCTCAAGGTATGTCCATTTAAGTAAAAATGTTTCAAACTTATCATTTTTTATGGCAGAGTAATACTCCATTCTGTAGAAGAACCAGGGTCTCACTTTTGTAGTTCAGGCTGGCCCTGAAGTCAGCCTTGAACTCACAACAATCCTCCTGCCTCTGCCTCTCAAGTGCTGGGATTACAGGCATGAGCCACTACACCTGGCACTGTGGTATGTGGTTCTGATTGCTCATGGGCATGAGTCTCCATGCCCAACAGTGTTGTATGTGGTTACCAGGAATTGAACCCAGGTCATTGTACTTTCAAGTCAGGTGCCAGAACCACTGAGCTAAATCCTCGGTCCTCCTCCCTCAATTTCACATAAGGGACTTGAACATCTGGGGAATTTGGTGTTGGTAGGAGGTCACAGAGCTAATTCTTCAGATACCATGGAACAACTTTATTCATTTTTAGAAAGCCAGAACTAATATGTAAAATGTTTAGCTACCCTTCTTCTTCTTTTTTTTTTTTGTTTTTTTTGTTTTGTACTGGGAATGTAACTCAGGACCTTGTGCTTGCCAGGTGGACACAGCACCACTGGGTTAAATCCCCAGCCCTTTAGCTACTCCTCTGCAGAGGAAGAAGTTATGTGGTGAGGAAAGTCCCTGAGACCATACTAACAGAGCAGTACAGCTGTACCAGTTAAGCCTCTAGATGACTCTAGTCCCAGATATCATGTGACTACAACTGCATGAAAGCCTAACAGAACTTCACAGCTGAGCTCCAGGAATCTACATAACCAGGATAAATAATACAATGGTGGTTGTTTTCATCTACTAAGTTTTCCTGTTTTTCCTTTTTCTTCCTTCTTTTCTTTCTTTTTTTCTTAGATAGGCTCTTGCCATGTGGTACAGACTGGCCTTGAATTCACTATGTAGCCATAGCTGGCCTCCTGCCTCAGCCTCCTGAGTGCTGGAATTACAGGCGTGTACCACCACATCCAGCTCAATACTAATTTTTAAAAGTGGTTTGTTATACAATGATGTATACCCAAAATAGTAGTTGGCATGTGAAGGGGAGTGCTCGCATAAAAAATCTAAAGCATATGGCAGGAATTATCTTGTTTGAGTGAAGGCTGGTGTCAAGAGGTCTTGAGTTACAAGGAGGAGGAAAAAGGCCCAGGTTTCTCAGTATTCCAGCCAAACTTCTGGATAGTTCTAGCCCAATTGCTATCATGTTATCCAACAGTGATCAGATGAGATGCCCCTTGTGCAACCAGGCTAGGAACTCTCTGCTTAGACACGAGACAGTGGAATAGCTTCTGTGTAAGGTTATCAGGCTTTAGCTTTTTTTTTTTTAATGCACGGTAGGTAAGCTAAAATCCTCTTCTAGCCCCTGGCTCTCATTGTTCTTCAACTGATGTACATAAAATGATCATATCCTCTTCTTTACACAGATAGGACCCACAGTTATGAAGTTCCATACAAATCTGCTTTCTCTTCTGAAGTGCCACAGAAGGTCACTGAGGTCTTGACTTTATGGTCAGATGGTATCCAGAATGAATCCCTACTTTTAGGTTTGTTGATTGTATACACTTTCATAGGCCACTTAAACATTGTGAGGCTCTGGTCTGTTAATCTGTCCAATTGGGCAAATGGTACACATCTCCTCCCAAGCTTGTTAATGGGGGTAAAATAACCATATTCATTTTTATTACTTCAAAGCTACAGGAAGAAATGTGGTTTACTTTGATAAGGTAATCAGTAACTCACTCATGTGTTACAGGGCAGCCACCAATCAGCAGCAAGGAGAACTGAATAATGTCCTCGGATTGGCTACTTGCAAACCTCCTGCCAAAGAAAAGAGAGAAAAGAAAAGAAGAAAAGAAAAGCAGTTGTGGAGGATATTTGCTGTTTCCTCAAAATTGCAGTTTCCTTGAACAGTTATTAGTTAGATTCTAAGGAAAAATCTGCAAACAACTGAGGAGTGAACTCTTCGCAGGGATAGACTGTCTTCCCTCAGTCATTGGCTTGTATCTTTCTTTGCTTTGCCACTGTCTCTCACACTCTGTGTATCATTTGGAGACCTGTTTCATGTTCACCTCTCAGCCATTGCCCTGAAATTCTTCCATACAACCTGAGATCACCCATCCTTCATTGTGAAACAAATGCCCTTTTCCACTGGAGTTGCTTGGCTGAAGAGCAGAACATAGAAAACTGAGAGACTTGTTTTCTCAATTTCTCTAAGGAGAAATTGCAACAATGAGTTATTAGCTGGACCTGCAGATGTCCAATGGGTAACTAAAAGCAGGATAAAGGTTGGCATTCTGTTTTCATTTTATATGTCTTCTTTATTACCTTAAAACTGGGTGAGACCCCTGTTCATCTTTGCATGTTCATGTGTTAATCAGTGTCTATATTGCAAGGTTTATTGGCCCTAAAATTGCTTCACCTATTTCATCCCCACTTTGAGACTGAGGACATCAAAATAAGGGTAACTAAAGTCATTCTGAGGATTTGAAGGAACTTTGACAGTGCTCAGCTCCAGACCCTGAGTGATGCCTGAAAGAAAAACAAGCCGAAATAGGAACATCCGTTACAAGGCTTTAATGGAGGTGAAAGCTGCTGAGTTACTTAGAACAATGGAGAGAGGACATTGGGAAGTGGAGTGGGGTTTTATGGGGAGTTGGAGGTTGGGAGACCATTGCGTTGGACTGAGATTGGCCTGCCCTAGGGGGCAGGTTAGGGAGCTTACTGTTAGGCTGCCCTTTGGTGCACCCAGGAAAGGAAGCCATTTTGGATCTGGCGCAATATAGGGGGTGCGTGGTAAAGGAAGCCATTTTACAACTGGCACGGTTTAAGAGCCTTTTTGTAAGGTGGTAACTCTAACAATGCCTAGAAGTTCTGAGTCCTTGCTCTAACCTTAGAGCCCGCTAAGATTTCAGGAAAAGCAGACCTTTGCAGCCCTCCCCATGATGACGTCACCCCCTGATGATGGCTCAGGCTCTCTTTCAAAGCAGGAACTGTCATCTCTTGACGGGAATGGAAGTGCCCCGCATTCTAGCTGGTGTTGGCTGTACTAGGATCTCACGGAACCAGATCTATGATATGAATCAAACATACCAGAACTTGACTGGGATTTCCTGTGTAACCTCACCAGCTATGCAAACCCTCAATCTTTGCCCTTGTTCCTCTTTTTTTTGTTGTCATTTGTGTTTCCTTACAGTGTCAGGGATCGAACTCAGGCCCTTGTGGTTGCAAGGCAGGGGTAGTACCACTTGAGTATGTTCCAGGTATTCCTCTTTCTTGATAAAACCCAAAGTTTTTGTCTTCCTCTTGAAGACAGATTGCATAGCTAGGCTTATAAAGGTCGTTTAGGTCCTTTCCTGCTCTTTATGAGTGCTTGTCTTCTTGATTGGCATTATGTGGTAGGCGGCTGAGCTGGGTCTGTTGGCATCCCATAGAGCTGGGGCTTTTGACCCCAAATCTTAGTGAGAAGATAATTAATATTATTCTACATGCATAGGAAATAATTCATAATGTAGGGTGAGTGCCTACATTCTCTGAGCACAATAATGATAATCTGTCAAACAAACTTAATCCTACACTCTAAGGTAGTGGCCTTATTCAGCGACTGGGTTGTTATCACTGAAAGCTCTGAAAGTTTTGTTGTCACTGCCCTAAGGTAATGCCAAGCTTTAAATTTGTGATGATTACGCTGAAACTTTTAAAAAATGTTCAGCTTTTCAAGATAAAGGAATTCAAGCTACTATTTTAACAATAAGAAATCAAAACAAATTTTTAGAGACATCATTTGGAATCCCACCACCTATCTGAGCGTGGTGATGCATGTCAGGAATCCCAGCTATTCGGAAAATCATGAGTCCTAGGACAAGCTAAGCAATTTAGCCACAGCCTGTCTCAAAAATAAGTAAATAAAAGGGCTGAGCATATAATTTAGTGTTCTCTGGTTTCAGTCCCCAGTAACTTCTGCCAAAGAAATTCAACACCTTCAGAGAGTCAAATTAACCTTTAGGAAGCATATCACCCCTGGTTTTTAAAATTTCAAGTGTATATAATTCTGAATACAACTAATATCCTAGAAGTTTTAAAGAATAGTTCACTCTTTAACATCATTTGGTATATAAAATTTTTAAATTAAAAGGGGGATTTGGAGCTAGATATGGTGGCGCATGTAATCCCATGAGTACTATTTGTAATCCCAGTAGCATTCTGGAAGGCTGAGGAAGGAAGACCACAAGTTTGAGACTTGCCTGAACAATTTAGTGCCTTAGTGAGTCCCTGCCTTAAAAATAGATAGATAGATAGATAGATAGATTGATAGATAGATAGATGGGCTGGAGATGTAATGGGAAGGTCCTTGGTTCAATCTTTCCTACTGGGAGAAAATGGAGGATTTGAAAGTGAGACCTGAGACCTAGAGATTGAAGCTGAGACTCAGGGCTGCAGAGGCAGAGATCTTTGGTCTTCTTCACTGTGCTGCCCATCATGGAGGTCTGCTAGCTTCAGGCTTTAATCAAATACCTTTTTCCTTAAAATATCTTCTTTTTCTGTTAAGTCCGCTTATAGGAAATCCATTAGTATGCAGAGGGAGAGGAAACTTGTTTAACACATTTTTTTAAGTTAAACCATGGTATCATCTATTGATTCAATAGAAAACTTTTGAGAACCTAGTTAGTTAATTATTTCCTGGTTCCATGTTGTTGTTCTTGTCAGAAAAGTGAATTGGAAGTTCAGACATAGGGCTGGGCAGTGAAATTGGCCTAATTGTTTCATAACATGTTTCCAATGGAATGTTCAACAAAGACCAGTTACATGCAAATCAATAAACAACTAAAGCTGATTGTTGAGCAAGAAGAAAACTGTGAGCTAATTACTCACTGCCTGGTTTCCTAAGCACAGTCTAATGCAATCGGAGATAACCTTGAAGCTTTGGACAAGTCTTACGGAAAGTGCTATTTGGAAATAGTTTAGAGTGACCTGTAAACAATTACACAAAGCCCTGTAAATCATGTCAAACATCTCCAAGCACCTTTCCAAACTGATCATGTTTATCAGGCTCAGAAATGGATGTAAAATAGCAAGGGCAGAGGGAAGGGTTAGAATGATGTGGCTTAAGAGGCACCTGAAGGCGGTCTTGTCCAAAACACTCTTTCCCATCACATGTCAAGTGCACAAAACTCTTTCCCTGCAGGCCAGAGCCATACAACTGTCTCAGCAGGGATCTGTTTGGGGAGCAGAGGTGAGGGGACAAGAGGAATAATTGTTGTGAAGGGCAGGTGGCTCCCCCAGGTGGCCTTTTAAGCTCCTTTCTAGCTCTGTGGACTTCAGAGTGCAGAGACTGTCTAAAGTTCATTTCTTTTTAAATGCAGTTAATTTCAAAAACAATTCATCTTTTTCCTAATAGCGGTATATTTTGTTCAACATACAATTCTGAATTATGCAAAATTGTTGTGTTTTGCAGTTCAAATTGTGCACATGTACTCTTCTGCAGGTTCAATTCTTTATTTTATTTTATTTTATTTTTGCTTAAAGTGAGATCTATCTTCATATCTCAAAGCACCTGAATTTTAGTAAAAGAATAACAATTTTATTTCTATCCCAATGAGATGTGTCTCAAAAATCTTAAATTGTCTTCCTGAATCCTTGATGCCTCAGAACAAAATTTATCCTTGTAGCAATGAAAACAGCTGTGCCCTAAACCTCAGCTCTGATAGGGAGAACGTATACTGACATTATTTGCAAAAGCGTTAGAATTTTGTCTGTTGCCCATTAGAACTCTTTTCATATTATATGTTCTTCATTATCAGTCTTCATCCATCCTTAACTTTATCTTAAAATGTGAAAGCATGGATTTGAAATGACCCATTAAGAAGACAGTGAGTTACAATACAGAGATCTTCAAAATGTGTAACTGTGCAGACCTAGACTAGAAGTGAAGACAGGCAGAACAAACCACTTTTTTAAAACCTTTTTTTAAATTGAAATCCTCATTGGTACATTACATACAGAACAAACCACTTTAAGGAAAGGAGAGAAAGAAATAGTGAATGTGCCTGTGACATGCACACAGTAGCAGAAATTATGCTGCTGTGAAATCACTACCAGGACTCTACATTAGGACAGTGGCATTATGATTTCTTTCCCCTCTGCTTTACAAATGTTCTGTGATGCTGTTATAATATTTCTGTCAGTGGCCACATCAGTACATATGTACTGGCACCCTATTTTCATTCACAAGAACACGACAAATGTTTTTGCAAATTCCAAATTACAGTTTTAAAAGTTGTCAGTAAAGAGGTGTTACTAGGATACAGCTGAGTGAGCACTAGTTTGAGAAATTAGGACACCTGGATTTTAATCCTACCCTGATCACCTCAGTCAAGAGTTGTCCCCACTTCGTGCCTTCCCTTTTCTGTAAGTAAAATGAAGCGCGCAGCCAAGATGGTCCCTAAGGTCCCTTTTCTGCCTTCTCTCCTCTGATTATTTTTGTCAACATGTGTTTAATGATTACTCCGTTGAGGTTCAAAGTATTTAAGATTTTACAGGGTTCACTTAAGTTTAAAGATTGTCTACTGGAATTTGTTTTTGTTTGATTTAGGCCAGGAAAATAAACTCTGTCTGCCTTATGGCCAAAACAGCCTCCCTAGGGTATGTCTGACAACGGACAAAAATCATAGAGGAAGAAGGGAATTGACATGGTCTTTTATTAGTTCTCTGTAAACACTGAAACATGGTAACATCAAAGACAGAGCAGCAAAAAGGGAAAAGGGAACCAGTATCCAAACAGCAGCAAGAGAAGCCTGAAGAAGGCAGAAGAGAAACACAGATCTGGGCATGTGACTGGATAAGTTCCATATCGATGCTGCCCTGTTTGTCACTGATGTAAAGGAAAGTGTGGGTTTTCAGCTCCGATATTGGCTTTAGGAAACTGTTATCAAGAAGATGGTAGACAAAAAATTATTCATTTATACACAGTAAGTTAAAGTTGATACTGTGAAGCAAACTGTAAAATTCAAGTGAAGAAAATGACAAAATATACTTCTATCCTCTGAGTACCGAGTCAAGTTTGGACTCTTCTCATCTATTTCAGCGTTGGCAATAGAGACCAAGGGGAGCCCCCATTAGAGCACTATTCCTTGAAAAGTTGTACTGACCATGTGCCCTCTTGAAGGGGGACTTTAAGTTTCCTTAAAATGTAAAGGCATGGATTTGAAATGACCCATTAAGAAGACAATGAATTACAATATAGAGATGTTCAAAATGTGTGACAGTGCAGACCTAGACTAAAAGTCTATGGCTTATGCATCAAGAATTCCCTAAGCTCACAGATAGTGATACTGGCCGAGCCTCTACAAGTAGGAAAGGTGAACTTGTACTTGGATAAACATCTGAGGATGAATGTCAGCTTGCTACCAAGTCCTTTCAAGGACAAAATATCATTCTGGAGGCTCAGTTTTGGTCTGTTGCTAACAAGTGGTGGTCAGTGGCATCGGGATTAGATCAGAGTTAGTAATTAAGAGTATATACTGCTGGGCCCCTATGTAGCTTATTTTTGCCACCATGACTACTTCATTTATGTGCCCCTTAGAAGTTCTACAGTGGACAGTGGCTAATACTAGCTAATACTGACTGACAAAATTATTCTTTCTACATAGTGGTTAATTGCTATGTCTGTCATGCCTATTTGTACCATATATACCCATCATGCACCTCTGTGGGGAACTCTCATCTCTGATCTTCCAGTCATTTTCCTCCCAGACTCCTAAGAGATGTCTAGCTATCACCTACTGCCCAATAATCTGTACAAATTTATATCTCAGGCATTTCTCCTACTATACAAATTGGTTGGCCAAGAATGCTGATCGGTTAATGATGTTCCTTGGAGTAGAGAGTATGTGATAGCTGCCCTACCATTCTGTCTTTCTAGCATGAACTATTAAAAAGCAACTTGTAGGCATTTTGTCCAGTTTTCCTTACATACTTCAGGCTGCATTTCCTAAAAACAAAGACCTTCTATATAAATCACAGAATAATTACCGATATCAGAAAACCGAAGGTTGAAATAATACTGCTACTTAAATCACGATTCACATTGAGACTTGAGTAATTGTATGAGTAGTGTCCTTCGGAGCTGTTTTTTTAGGCCTTGCTTAGGTCTAGGACCCTTCACTGCATTTAGTTGGCATGCCTCTTTAATTTTGTTTAATTTAGAGCATTTCCTTAGCTTCTCTATCTTCTTGGACCTTAGAATATTTGGAGAATATGGGGCAGCCATTTTTTTGCATTGTTCCTAGATGTATTTTTTTGCTAATGGTTAGAATAACATGGGTGGGGGAGGGCCAAATTGCTCCTCCCCCTCATCCCCGGCCAATTCTACACGGGTGGATTCTATGCAGCCAGTAGCTAACTCCAAGACTGCCCTGCATTTTATTTCCTCTCAGCATGAGGCAGCAGAAGTTCTGGTTGACTGACCAAACTGATCCTGGATGAGACCAAAGCCTGAGGAGAAGGTTAAACCCAAAGGAGATCAGCAGCTGCAGATAAATACTGCAAAGACAGGAGTAAGTCAGGAGTAAGTCTTACACCTTCCAGTAAGAAGTCTCAACGTGAGTGGTGTTACTTCCCCAATCAAAGAACATATATTAGGGAGATGGATTAAGAAACAAAACCAAACAGTATGGTATATACCAGAAATGTATACAATCCCAAAAGAAATTTATAGACCAAAAAGGCAAAGAATGAGAAACTATACTCCATGCAACAGAAACACAATAACAAGCAGGAATAGCTATCCTATTTTCAGACAAAATGGACTTTAAGCCAAACTTATCAGAAACAGCAAAGAAAGCCACTGCATATTGGTTAAGGGAACAATTAAAAAGGAAGAGAGAACAATTTTAAAAAATAGACACTGAATACAGGCACACCCAACTTCTTAAAACAAATACTACTAGACATAAAAGATCAAACACAGCACAATGATACTGGGGGACCTCAATACTCTTGTCACAAATAGATCACTTACATAAAACAAAAACAAAAAAATGTCAAAATTGAATCAAACTTTTGAATAAATCAACTTCATAAGTATCTACAGTGCTCTATCCAACGATAGCAGAATACACATTCTCATCAGCAGCACATGGGACTTTCTCCAAATTAAACCACATATTAGCCCACAAAACATGCTTATATGCAAAATAATTGAAGTTATCCCATACATATTATCAGATTATAGTAAAAAGAAATTAGAATCATGGTAAAAGGAGCCATAGAAATTAGGCAAATGTTAGGAAATTAATCAAAACAACCTTGAATAATCAATGAGTAAAAAAAGAAATCAAGGAAAAAAATCAGTTACTGCAATCAAATGTTAATGCCAGGAACATCCCACAACTTATGGAACACAGTGAAAGTTATCCTAAGAGGGAAGTTCATAGATATGTTGATAGATGCATAAACTACTTCTGAGATTTAGCTGTTGTGAATCGTACTGCTGTAAACATGAGTATGTGTGTATTGTTGTAATATGATGTCTTTCTTGAAGACACTCTTCTAGATTTCTGTGTCCAATGGACTGTCAAGTTTTAGTGTTTTGATAAGTCTCTGTGTTGATTTCTATAATGATTGCATAGGTTTACATTCCCAACAACAATATAGAAGGACTCATTTTTCATAGCAGCCTCTGCTTAATCTGTCATTGATTTCTTGATGACAGATATTCTTTCTGAAGAAAGATGAAATCTCAGTGGTATTTTAAGTGGTATTTCTCTAATGGTCAGCGATGTTGCACATATTTTTATTTATTTATTGGTCATTTATAGTTCTGAGAAGTATCCATTTGTTTCAGTGGCCCATTTGTGACTAAGTCTTTCATTTGGGGGCATCTGATTTTCTTGATATATATCTATATCTATAGATATATATCTATAAATGTTATAGCATAACATTTAGAAGTCTCAGCATGAGTGGTGTTAGTTCCCCAATCAAAGAACATATATTAGGGAGATGGATTAAGAAATAAAACCAGGGCTGGGGAATTAGCTCAGTGGTTCCGGCGCCTGTCTTGCAAGCACAAGGGCCCGGGTTTGATTCCCCGGTAACCACATACCATACTGGGTGTGGAGACTCACGCCCAGCAGCAACCAGTACCACATACTACAGTGCCGGGCATGGTGGCTCACGCCTGTAATCCCAGCACTCGGGAGGCAGAGGCAGGAGGATTGCTGTGATGTGAGTTGGAGGCTGAGCTCAGGGCCAGCCTGAACCACAAAGCGAGACCCTGTCTCAAAAAAAAAAAAAAAAAAAAAAAAAAAAAAAAAAAAAAAAAAAAA
>PVIR01029778.1:0-20672 GCA_004026965.1 Petromus typicus
AAAAAAAAAAAAAAAAAAAAAAACAAAGAAGACTTGCATTCATCTGCATTTAAACTGGCCAGAAAGCAGATTCTCCCCTCAAGCCTCCAAGTGGAACACATCCTTTAAGACACCTGAATCTTAAGCATGGACCTCTAACCAAGACCATAGATTTGTACAGTTTCTTTTTGTTTATTTGTTTGTTTTCAGACAGGATCTTGTGTGTAATTCAGGCTGGCCTTACACTCAAGGCAATCCCCCTGCCTCAGCCTCCTAAGTGCTGGGATTATAAATGTGCACCTCCACACACCTGGCAATTTGTATAGTTTCAGACCATTACATGTTTGAAAAACAGGACACTGATATAATTATGAAAATATAGCCACCCATCATCCCTCTCCTATAAGTTAGTGTTTTGTCTGAGAGCTGCTCATGAGTTCTACCGTAGTAGCTCTGACCAGTTTTGAGTCTGTGACCTAGTACTGTTCCTCCCGACCCCGCATGACTCCTTCCACTGGCAGTGGCTGTTTGATAAGATGTGGACCCTCTAGTCTGTCTCTTTCCTGCAGAAGAATTTGAATACTGTGTCTCCTTAAAATTCCTGGGGTGGTTTCTGCTTCCAGCGGAACAAACAGGATTCTCATTCCAAAACACTAAGAAACAGGAAGCTGTCTAAGAACAAGAATTTTTTTCACATATATATATATAAAATTATTATTATTATTATTATTATTTTGTCCTTAGCTGACATGGGAATGAAGACTGAAGATGATTACGAATGCAAAAGGCTTGTCTGTTTCCTTACAGGTTTTTCTTTTTTTTCGTTAAATGGCCTTATTTCTCCTATCTTTGGTATGTTCTTGGAGGTTTTTCAGAATGTTTACTTACTCGAGAGGCCTCAGCCTGTATTCAGACTATTATATTCTTGGAGTCAACCTGGGTTCAATCGCCAGCACCAAGACAAACAAACAACAGCTTAACAAGACAAAAGCCCAGGGTCCAATCCTCAGTAGTACAAAAACAAAAAAAAAAATGTTATAAAGAAACATACATCTACCAGATAAAGCTACACTAACCTCCCTTAATATCAGCATACAAAATTGATAAGAGTTCCCCACGATCTAGGAAATAAAAAGTTGAAACAGACAAGTAGGAGGTCCACGCTAAGTCTCAGGCCCGCCTCTCACTGTGCAACCTCAGATAAATCATGGAATGTCTTCGGATCTCAGTGACGCCTGTCTCAGCTGTCAGCGAAGAGCTGGACCACACATCCGAATACCGCTTGGTGAATGTGGGTGATTCTATTGAGACTGGAAGCAACACCTGCTAGAAAAGCTTATAAGTACTTCCCATCAGCTCGTCCACAAAAAACAACACGAGACACGTTTCAGTCCTAACAATCATGATGGCAGACACAGGCACTGAGAGATCCGTAGATTCAGTGGACAAGGAAGATGGGAGGAAGAAGCAGAGAGGAGACATGAGGCCCTGGAACGTCCTGGCAGTGGGGATCCCCTGCAGGCTGATGAAAGGCTCTCCTGTGCTCTTGCCTTGATTATCACAGGCGTCCATGAGCCTGTGACTTGTACCCACTGTGATGACTGGCAAACTGTGTCATTCATTTAGAATTTCCAGTACTTCCCAGCACAGTAACCAGTATTTAGTGGTTGATCACAATAATGAGTGGATGTCCCCAACCCCACCGTAACGGTCCCTGACGGCTATGTCCTGGGGTGCACTCATGTCTCAAGATACAAATGGGGCTCGCACCGCCCTCAAGGGGGTCTCAGTGGAATGGACCTGAACAGAAATGAAAGCCCGAACCAGTCACAGAGATCTGAGTAGAAAGGAGAAAGCGCATGATGCTAGAGTTTGGAAGATAAACTCTTGACCAGTCAAAGTAAAATCTTACTTGATTTCTTCCCTGTTTTCCTTGAGAGTAATTCAACCAAGATCGATCACATCAAACTAGTAAAATTGCCTTCTATCTCCAGGTAAACACAAAGCATTACTGTTGTAGATCCCCCCCAAAAAAATATTGATGTGATTTTTCTGTTTTAGGATCTAATACTTTGGTCAAAATCAGGTAATATTTTAAGAAATCAGAGAAACACAATAAAAAATCCCAAGAACTCTAATTACCATTTTATAAAAGCCTACTATATTACTAAAACTTGGAAGCATTTTCTCAAATCCTGTTAGAGAAATATTTGCTAAAATTTAATCGAGCACCTCTATTACAAAACTTTATTTCCCAAATACAGTTTAAATGATGAAGAGAATCAAAGCAAAGCAGGGAATGTTTTGATTATTAGACCCATACACAATTTCAAATGGAGTGTTCTAAAGCAATACTCCTCCTATAACAGCCAAGATTTCACTGTGTCTTCCTCTGTTATAGAAATGCATTTCAAAATTATGATACTAATTTTGGAATTAGCATGTTTATACAGGAGTAAACAAGGTCCTTACAGTTTTCAAATAGCAGATGATTAGTAGTTGTAGCAACAGACGAAGAAGTTCTTAAAAGACAGAGCCTAAATTTTATTTGATAACAAATATAAAAACATGAGATACCAGCTGAAAATTTTTAAAACTTCTAGATTGATATTTTATGCTGCAGTATATCACCTGGGGTATTAAAATGCTGCTAGCTATCTCTTAATGAGCACCTGGGCTGTCATTTTTAATAACAGACTGACAATTATTATCTATAAGTTGATATTTCCCTGAAAGGCATCGGAGGAGAACTTAATATAGTTAAGAATAGAAACTGACTATTCCACTTGTAAAAAACTGCATTATTTTATCATGCTTGGCATAATATCATCAAAAATAATATATATGATTATAATTTTTTTAAAAATCAACATATGCCAAAATAGACATTCTTAGGAAGAAGCCGAACTTTATACAGAAAATAAGTAAGCAACTAAGACACTTGGTTTAAAAGGTTGTTTCGATTTCAATCGGGATTGCGTTGAGTCTATAATATATATAGTTGATATTGTGAAACAGAAAATATTTAAAAAGAAATAGGGTGTAGGGGTACATAATGAGGGGGAAAAGAATGTGATAGTAATAAAAAAAAAGAAGAAACAAAGCTTATGCATATAGGGAGTGGTGAGTTGCGGAGTAGATGGGGGAAGGGGAAAGATGAGAATCAAGCGTGTCATATTCTCGTACAAACTCTCAACGTTGAATGCAATGATGATGTGTATTCATAATGTATCAATAAAGATTTGAATTTTTTAAAAAAGGTTGTTTGTTCTTCTGAGGCAAAAGGAAGAAAACTACATACATATCAGAGACAAGATTTATAAAACACATAAACCGAATATTTAGTTTATACTCTAAATTGTAAACCCTATGTCACAGCCTTCCAGAAATTTTACATTATTTCTAAACACTGACTATTTTTAAAGTACCTCTTCCACAAAGCTGTCTTTCTTCTCTAGCATCTCTCGAAGGGTCTGGAGGATCTTGATGCACAGTTTTTCTTCTTTCTCCATGAGTTTCTTTGTATGATTGATCAACCTGAAAGCAAAACATTCAACCTGAACAGGGACAGGGATTTCAAGCTCCGAACAAACATATGCTCTAAGAAAAAAAAAATAAACTACGCTTTATTTGAGTATATGAAGTAAACAAGAAGCATGTTTTAAAATGCTTTAAAATTATACTTCTCCTTATGCCAAAAAAACCCCCTCTTTGTTTTCTCGTATGAGGAAGGTGCCACCAATGCCAATGAGGAAACGAGGCAGAGGAGTGATTAGAAGGTGACAGAGGCCGGGGGCAGGTGGGTCTATGAAGCAACACAGAAGTGCCACCGCCCAGCGGGTCAGGGATGACACAGGACACAGAGGAAGAAGAAGGCAGATTGCAGACCCCTGAAAGGTATAGACTGCCTAGTGCTAGTGCTCGGGTAGTGGCACTCAAACGACAGCTCATCAGTCCTAAAGAAGCAGCATGCAGCAAAGGTTGTTCTAGCCACAGTCATCAGAGTGATTTCCTTTCAGGCCTACCAAGTCTTGGCAGAGCATTTTGTATTCCTGTAGCTGGGGCCCTCGGGCAGAGACAGAAAGCGTTCACAAGGTCTCTTTGCAAGAAAAGCAAAGCTCATCTTTCTAAAACTTCCACCCTGGGTTCTTTCACGTGAGTCTGAATAAGTGGAAACAGTTTTGTTGGACACTGGACATTTCTTTTGAGCTTTTTTTCTCTCTTGGAGTATTTTCATTTTCTTTAAGCAAAGTATTATTCTCCATCACATTCTGTGCCAAATAGTACAAATCATTTTTAGTAAGTTTTAGTAAAACAGCACAAAGTACTTGCTTTGGCAGCACAGGTATTAAAATTGATCTTCAGTAAAACAAAATTTCAAATGAATTGAGGAGTGTATTTTCACACGCAGCCTTTCACAGGGTTGTTGTTAAATATCAGAAGAGTAGAAATCGGAGAAGTTATGGGCCATCTCAGCCTGCAGAAGGCAGCAGAGGCTGGCCTGCATTCACTTACTTGGACATGAAGGCACCGCATCTTATTCTTGCGTCACTGCCCTCGGGGAAGAGCAGCTCTGGGCTGTACAACACATCAACCAGAACAGAGAACTCGGCCTGCATCATGGGGCTGAACTGCTGCTCCAGAGAGGCCACGACATCCTGAAACACACGCACCGGAGAAGCACGTGAAGACCTCAGTCTGTTTCCAGACGATGCAGTAAACCTGAGAACCACTCATCAGCAATGAGATCCAGGAATTCCAGAGAAGATGGGCCCCATTTTCCATGGCACCATCTATATGTGCTTTCCTTGAGTCTGGTTTTATGTAGAAATATTGCCTGGGTCTTTGGTTTGTTTTTGCTTTCGTTTTTTCCATTTAGAGATAAAGAGAAGGACGGGTAACCATAACATTCCTAAAGTCTTAAGAGGAAACTTCCATAAAGCACTGTGTGATTGCAATGGAAACCTGGCAAAATGAAGTAAATTGGTGGCATACTGGGGATCAGCTTGAATTTTTTCATGCCACCCATAACCAATGATTTCTTCCAAAGGAATAATTTATCAGTATATTATGTAAAGCATGTTAATACTATACACAGCTCAACAACATTCATTGGTGTGCCAAATTATGGTCTTTTAGTCACCTACCCAGCAGCCTCTCTGCCCCATTCCTTGGTAAAAAAATCTAAATGCTACTTCTGAATCTGACAGCCACATTCTCAGGGAGAGGAGCTTCCTCAGCTCAGTCAACTTGACTGGCTTAAACCATGGGTTCTTCCTCTAGCAATTGGCCTCCTCGTGATTACATGACCCGGTCCCGACCAATGAGACGTCAGGTGAAGTCTGACGCATTTCTAAAATTAACTGTACACAGTGATACTTTCTTGAGCGATTTTAAACGTTAAAGTGTGCCTCTTGCATTTTTAAACTGGTAGGAGATAAAAATAAATCTTTTCACATTAGGGCAACAATTTATTCACCCAAAGCTAAGGCAGATGTGGCAAGTAGGTAAGTGCTTAGTATTCTCAGCTACAGAAACTCAGTGATAGGTACCACCCCATTGAGTTCATAGGGCAGATTTCAAGAATTAATTTAACTTTAACCCCTTCTTTCCTTTCCAACAAAAGTGATCCTTTTTCCTTCAATTATTCTAAATAAGCTTTCTGAGAAATTCCTACTAGCAATTTAAAAAGACTGCCAGGAAGGAAATAACACAAAGAAGAAAAATAGATACTGTGTTGAGATGGGAAAAGAGTCTGCTTATCCATTGTGACCACGTACGTTCAGAGAAATGACACTGAAATGTACTTTTTATATTGTCTCTGTATGTACAGAACAAATGGTGCTGTGGCTGCTATGATGTAAACTCTGTCATTAGTTGGTATCCTGATGTGAAAACTTGGGGTAACGATACAAGCACTCACTTTGAGGATTAAAGGTGAGCACACACACAAGAGAGCCATTCACCTGTTTGAAAAGTTGTAACCCTCATTAGCCAGCGTCGGCAAGCTGGGAGCACCACTACGGCTCTCTTCAGTTCTCCTCTTACTCAATCGCTCTATGTATTTACAGGGCAGTTGCTGCTCTCTGAAACAATATCTGCTCTTGAATTCAGTGAGACCAGACTTTATTTTCCACCCACATTTGACATTCCTTTACCAATTTCCTATAGCTTTGAGTCCTTCACTCTGCGGCATCTACAATTTCTTCTGAGAGATGTTATCCAGTTCTATGACTCTAATATCCTCTGTAGGCACCCCACATTAATACTTCCACATGGACCTCTTCCCACACCTGTTCAGACACACATATCCAACTATTGAGTTGGCCTTAGTATTAAGGAGGCATCTCAAAGAAAAGTCTCAAAGAAACTTCCTAGTCCCAACTCTCTCCCAACCTCTTTCCTATCTCAGCAAGTAATATAATCATCAAACCAGAGTCATCCTTGACTCCTCTTTCCATTTCCCTACAATTCATCCATACTTCCACCAAATCCTGTTGGTCCTACACCAAGTATGTACAAAATGCATCCATGTCCAAAATTTATTATTAGTATTACCTTCCTTTTAGCCTAGTCATCATTGTCTTTTGCCTGAATTAATGCAAAGCAACCTAATAGACTCACTATTTCCACCTGTGAGGCCTTTATGTGATATGAGAACACATTAAATAATATATAGTCATTTACAATAATCCAAAGCAACTTGCACCTGGAAGGTGGCTCTTTTAAAAAAAGTACTAGTGGTAGGGAGTTGTAAAACCTGGCCTCAAGGAGAATTTGATATTTTTAACCATAATTTCTTCATGAAACACACATTTTTGAAACAGGAATTTAGAAGACATTAGGGCCATTGGCTGTTGTCATCGTACCTGTAACTTTTCGATGATGTTCCTGTAGTCCCACGCAGGCCCTCCAAGAGCTTCCTTAAAGCGTGGTCCCGAGCGAGCCGAAAGTCTCCAGCCCATGGCTGCTCTCTGGACCATATTTGAGTGGCTCTTCATGAAAAGTGTATTAACCTGACTGTCCAGATCCACTGGAATCGCTATTCCACGATTTTTTGCTGGAAAAAGAATGGTTTAAAATATTTCTCTCTTAATTTGATGAAACCTTCTTACATATTATCCAAACACTCTTAGGAACATAGAACAAACAGAAAAAAATATTAAATCTTTAAACTCTGCCATTAAGTTGTTTTATATAACTGCAAGAGCTTTTAAACTGAAAGAATTTCAATTCTTCAAACCAATTACTGAATCGAGTTCATTAAACATTAAAGAAGTTATCTGACTTCTCAGTGACTAATGTGGAAATGCACTTTGGACAGCATCAGTGTGGAAAAACCTTGTCAAATAACCATGCAAATTCTTGCTTTCCCAAATTCCAAAGAAAATAATAAGAAAGAAGGCAAACAACACACAGTAAAACCCTGCCAATCTATCGATTTAATCAGTGTGTGTGTGTGAGTCTGTGTATGCACAAAATTGCATGTGATATAATATCTGAGAATAGAAGTTAAAAGATGCAGAGTGTAAGAAATCTGCATTGGAAGGTGACACGTAGTTCAAGTCTTTTCCTCCCCGACATTCACAGAAATTTGTATCTTAACAGACTTCTATCACAACAACAGTGACCACTGAGAATGCTCGCCATGAGAAAGGCAGGAACACTTAGGTATCTGTGTGAGACAGGAGGAAGAGAAAAAATATATATAAATAATTCGAATTATTGTTCTCAGGAAATCTGAATCTATACTGCATCCCCAAAAGCAGAAAACTAGAAAAAGACATTATGAAAATTAAAATGTAATCATACACATATACGTCCAAGTAAACACTTCAAAAGGTTAAGTGGGAAAGAAGGATAGAAATAAAGTTTGTAATCTGGAAAAGAAAATCAGCAAAACTTCTAAAATAGAAAGCATGAAAAACTCAAAAGTGAAAATAAATTAGACATGGTGAAATAGGTAGGGTTGGGCCAGGAAGTCATGTACTAAGAAATCAAGTTGTAGGAAGAAATAATGGGCCTAACAGATGGAAAGGAATGATTCAAAAAATTCCTTGAGCTGAAGACATGTAAGTTTCTAAGTGTTTTAAACAGGATTAAATAAGCATATTGGATATTTAGAATGGAACTGTAGAATGCGATTAGGAATTCACTTGTCCTCTCCCAAAACAACACAAAGTCTCAACTATCGCTCCTGGTGAATGATTGTATTTGGGAATCACTACTTTGCAGATGTAAGCAAGTTGGATTAAAGTCATACGGAATCAGGCTGAATCATCGAATTTGACTGATGTCATTGTAAGAAGAGGACAGGAAGCTCAGAGATGCACACAACAGGAAAAGTACCACGTCAAGATGAAGGCAGGGAACGGGTGAGTTTAAGAAGCCATGCAATACCAACCATTGTCAGCACCAATAGATGCCAAGTGAAAAGCACAGAATAGGTTCTTCTGGAGACTTCTGATCTCTAGAACTCAGGGGACAACATTTCAGCGACAAGCCACTACCTGTGATAATTCACTATGGCCAGCACAGAAAATGACAAAAAATGTCAAGAGTAAAGAGAAAAATTTCAGGGAGTTCCAGAGAGCAAAGGGCATTCCCAGAGGTAACCGGACTGGCATTGGACTTCTTATTATCACAGCTGAATTCTAGACTATAGTAGAACATCTTTGAAGATGAGCGTCTAAATGTCTCAAAAGTGACTGCACATCCATCGAAACTAAAAATCAAATGTGATTCCTCAATAAAAGCACTGCAGAATATTTGAAGACTCAGAAATTTTTTCCCTGAATGCCTTTAAAAATTACTCCAAAAATGAGAAAAGAATCCAAGAAAATGCCAATTTGACTACAAGAGACTATGACAACTGGAAATGAACTTGAACAAATCTGGGAACAAATGAAAGAAGATTCATTTGATAATAATAAGAAGTTCTCTTCCAGTTGGAAAAGTTTAAACATCATAGCACTGAATTTTTATCTCAAATGATTATACAGTGAAAAGAAGATTGCACAACATAATTTTTAAGTTGCAATAATTGATTTGTAAGTTTATCACTCTGTAAGAGATGAGTTGATTATTATTTTATAAAAAGAATGTTGATATCACAAATAATAACAATGGAAAGCCATTAGTTTAGTAAAAATGAATGTTAATTTGTTTTTTTCACAGTGTGAAGAATATGACACTATTTAGAACTGTTCAACCAAGAAAAGTGATAGAAAGATCAAATTTAACATTGTAATGAGAGTCAACAGAAAACATACTTTAAACGAATGAAGAGAAGGGAGTAAAGATTATAGCAAAACTGGGTAGAGACAAACAGACACTCTGGCTTGCTTTTTACAAATGGCAGGCAACACTAGCGAAAATTCTCCAAAGCTGGAAGATACTTAGAATCCTTCTCAGACACAGAATACTTTCACTAACAACACAAAAACAAACACAAGTGAAATAAGAACTCAAGCTGAAATTTCAAGAGTACTAAGAGTTCTAAGACAACCTTGAACAATCTCTTGTACCAGTGCCTGGGTGTCTGCTAAATGGTTTCCCAATATCCCTGATACTTCTTTTCCAAAGTGGTTCCTCTCCTCACGTCCTTCACACAGTGTCCCATTCCCATTTCTGTCCCATCTGAAGGACAGATGGGCTCCACACGGCCAAGCGGCAGATAGTTTTTTAAGTACTTCATCCTGCACCATGATTAAACTCTGGCAAGGCTTTCCTCCTCTTCTGGCTGATTCATCCATAATCTGTGCTTGCCCAGAACATGTGTAAAAATCAAACGCAAGAGTTAAGACTGTGGCCCAAGGGTGCAGCACTGGCCTAGTATGCTCAAGGACCTTGGGTTCATCCACGGCAACAGCATAAAAACAAACAAACAAAAAAACCCACTAAAACAGAAGCCAATATTGCCTCTTTTATTTTTCTAAGCAACAACAATTAAAAATCTGAGTGTTGTTCAGAACCTACTACAATCATATTTTACTAAAATTTAGATCAGCAGAAGATGGTATTGGGCTCTATATCCTCTTTATAAATGATATATTAGATGGAACTGACCATCAAATAATATGGTGGCTATGGCTATAAAGATGATACAAATAAGTGTCCAATGAAGATTTTTATAATTATACCAGTGGAAATGTAGTTCAATGGTGATGCTTCTGTGATTAATGATGTGGCCCTTTTATTAATGAACTCAAGAAAATCTCACCCAACTCAAAGTTTTCCTGTAAATCACAGCCACTATGTCTTTCCCTAGGGCAGACCCATAGATAAACAAGGCTGAAGACACTCAAGATTTTGTTGAAAGGTTGCTAGTTTCCTCAAAATGAATAACTTTAATTAGCATTATTTAGCTTCCTTACTTAGTCCAAATTCTACAATATAAATTTGCAGTTTAAAATATAGTAGTCCCATGACTAGTCAGGATAAACTAGTCAGTAGCCAAATCATAATTTCTAGGCAATAAAAGAAAATTAATTATGCAATTGAGAAAAAAAAAAAAGTATTTGACTTACATAGAAATTTTTCAATAAAGTATAAAAATAGGAGGCTTGGGCCAGGGAGTTAGCTCAGTGGTTCCGGCGCCTGTCTTGCAAGCGCAAGGGCCCGGGTTCGATTCCCCGGTAACCACATAACAATACTGGGTGTGGAGACCCACACCCAGCAGCAACCAGTGCCACATACCACAGTGCCGGGCGTGGTGGCTCACGCCTATACTCCCAGCACTCGGGAGGCAGAGGCAGGAAGATTGTGATGTGAGTTTGAGGCTGAGCTCAGGGCCAGCCTAAACCACAAAAGCGAGACCCTGTCTCAAAAAAAACCTAAAAAAAAAAAAAAAATAGGAGGCTCTCGGGACCGGGGAGTTAGCTCAGTGGTTTCGGCGCTTGTCTTGCAAGTGCAAGGGCCCGGGTTCAATTCCCTGGCAACCACATACGATACTGGGCATTGAGACTCACACCCAGCAGCAACCAGTACCACATACCACAGTGCCAGGCGTGGTGGCTCACGTCTGTCATCCCACACTCGGGAGGCAGAGGCAGGAGGATTGCTGTGATGTGAGTTGGAGGCTGAGCTCAGGGCCAGCCTGAACTACAAAGCAAGATCCTGTCTAAAAAAAAAAAAAAAATAGGAGGCTCTAATAATAGCCTAAAATACATTCTCTGCCCTTCCAAGATATTATAAATATTAACCTGAATTCAAAATTGACGGTGCCAAATTAACTTTTGTTTAAAACTTCCAACCAATAAATTAAGCACAGAAGAAAACTGTAAAAATTATTATCTCACGAGAACATTAATAACTAAACCCATACTTTTCAAACACAACTGAAAAAACATAATCCAAATTGAGAATATTATTGTTAAACTAGAACAACTGCAGGCTATGTACCACATAGAGATAGGAACTAAGGCGTGTTCTGGATATTAACAGTATGGAAGTGCTAATGAATTTGCCACAAGCCACCATTCTTCAGGTCAGTAGCACTATCTCTAAACGTGTGCTTTAATAAAAGGGGTCAGATGGAAATTTAAAATGTCATTTAAGACTTGTTCTTCTTTCACTGTTGGGTTAGAGTACACCTGCGATACTGCCTGGTGCGCACAGGAGTCTTTAAAACTAAAGCAAGAGAGGATGGTTGGCTGTTATCAACGCCCTGATCTCTGGTAAAGCTCACCCTACAGATAACTAGTTCTCTAAAGCGAGCTAAAGATAGTCACAAGGAACTGTCATGATTAGGCTAACCTTCCAATTAGGCTTATAATGCCTGAAAATTCTTTGGATGTGACAAGACTTCCCGGTGATTTTAAGATATAATCAAAATCTATTTCTAATTATTATGCATTAAATATTGTACATCATGTGAAATGTTTTCATTAGATGGAATTACTGACAGTATCTGCCGGAGCGAAATCTCGGGGAACACACATAACGCAGTGATAGGTGCCACGGGAAAAAAACGCTGAGACAGATAAACTGACAGTCAGGGGGAAAAGCAATAGAAAGTGTGCACCACGCACTAATTAGGAAGCGGGGCTGGCTGTCAGCCGCTCCTGCGCTGCCTCAGTGGGAGGTGTGGGAGGTGCCAAGGCGTGGGCGGAGGTTGGTGCATTTCTGTACAGAGTACGCAGGACAAATATGTACGGAAGCGCTGTGTCTAAACAGGAAGGACGCTAACGACATTAAATGCAAATTTCCTGCTCGGCACTCAAACTACACTGGATGAATGCTCAATTAATCCTCAAATGGAAAGATCTATATATATTTTATAAGTTATTCAAGAACTGATCTCAGATCACCTAGTTGTATAGAAAAATTAAAGTTGATTCCAGACTATATACGTTATACAAAACATTTATTTCAGATAGCTTAAAGTTTTCAACACAAAACAGAAATAAACAAAACGGTGAAGATTCTCTGTGGGGATTTAAAAAAAATTCTCAGACTGCTCAAGCTATTACAGAAAATGAGAGAAAACTTACACCTCCTAAGAGAAAAACTTAAAAATTCGGTATGCTAAAAACAAAATTAAAATTCAAACAACAAATTAAGAAAAAAATTATTACTTACACGCAAAAAGCTATAATATATAAAGAGTTACACAAGGAATTAAGAAAAATTCCACCAGAAAAAAAATAATAGAAGCACAAAAAGTGACAAGGGCAGTTTAGAAAATACCAACAGTTTAATCATATGGAAGTTGATGGAAGACATGAGTCTTTAAGATAATGAGCAATCATTACAAATTAATAAATCAGTAAGTGAAAAATTTCATAATGTCTTATAACTTACTCAGATTTAATGTAAAAAATAATAAGTGTTTTGAAAACCACAATCATAGCAGTGTACCATATCAAACTCTTTATACAATCAACTACAACATTTTCCATTAAAGTAGACATGTTTATTCAATAGAGGCTTCTTCCTCAAATGGTTAATTCTTTTTAAATGTCCTAATTTTAGGGGAAAGACTGGCCTAAAGATTGATGTTCATTCTTCAAACTGTTTGTAAAAAGATATTCAATAGAATTTCCATTTGGAAAATAGATTGTATTGCCAACAAAATGCTCAACATTAATCCCCCAAATCTTTTAAGGATTATGAGACACATGGAATGTAATTTTTTAATAAATACAATAATATGGGAGTAATGCTTGGAAGCTTTTTCTCAACACACTTCCACCATGTGCTATTGCATTTCAAATGAACAAGTCAAATGATGAATAGCATCTGATCGAGTATATTTAAATATCCACCTGACCTTCAGATTTCCCAAATCTCAGGAACAAACATTATGCTGTGAATTGGTTACAAAAATTTCTATTCATGCTTGTTTCTATCACCAGCCTTAATTTATCTCTTTGAGGGTAGAAACTAATTAATACGTTTGTATCTTACATTGCAGTTAGGCCCCCTGAATACAATAATGCCTTTGCCGAGAAACCTAAGAACTTGCTTCTTTTTACCAATTTTAAATTCTATACAACTTAGAAGAAAGTATAAGGATGGAGCTAGCTGTTGGTTACTTCTTCTACAGATGTAAATCACTCCTAGGCATCTCTGCCTTTAAAAAAGCTTGGGAAGTTTACTGGGAATATCTAACAAGAGACTGGTAAGTTCACACTCGATCATGGCTTCGATTTTAAAAGCTTACCATGTTTTATAGCACAAAATTCTGAAAACTATGCATTTGCTTCATGTACGGTTTAAAATTACGACTTGAATCCATGTCTTGTAAGGAACAGAGAATAGATAGGGAAGAATAGGTAAGGAACAGAGAATAGATCTGTTTCAATGGAGCTTAAGTAGCAGAACCTCACAAATGCTATCACATCAGTTCTAAGAGGTCTGCATCCTAGTCCTACCCCTGCCTCACCATACAGCCTGGAGCCACGCGGTCTGGCCATGCTTTACTTCATTTCTCCATTTGTAAAACAGGACCAAGAATTATGTGCACATTGTACAGTTCACCAGACTGAGAAGCCGCGTTTGCAGCTTGCACTGGGGGAAGTGTTGACTTAATGGTTTATTTCTGCTTATTTTTTTACCACCTTTTTTGGTATTTTGTACAAATATGGAAGAGAATGAAGTCTTTCTGATAAGGATGTATGAGCTGAGCTAATGGTGAAAGCCCTTTGCAAATCACAATGTGCTATGTAACAACTACGATCATTATTTGTCATTCTAGAAATTTATCAATTCACAAATGCAATGAAAATTTGCTTTAAAAACAACAAAGTACTCTCTGGACTTTGCTTTAAATATGTATACTTTTTGTTTTCCTAATATTAAAGATTCTTATATATTTGAACTCCGTTAGATTTGAGAACCTCTACGTATTGTTAGAGTTGGTGAAACACAAAAATGACTGTATTTTGGACAGATCTCTGCCCTGTCAGTGTGAGGCAAAGTTTCTGGGAGGCCTCTGTTTTGGACTGAGCTCCTGCCACTGACCTCAGCAGACCAGATTGAACCAGAAAGGAGTCAATCATTCAAGCTAGCACCACAAACTCAAACTCAACTCTGAAACAAGCCAGATTCCCAACAAACAAGAGAGTCATGACAATCAATCAATCAAAAGGCCTGGTTCTGCATGATAAGGAGGGTCCTCTGGGTTACTTTTGTAAGGAAAGTAACTTGGAAAGGGCCATCTGCTTTTGGTTCCTTGTGTCTGATTTCTTCAGCTCTTTTCTGCCTACAAAGTCACCTTTTTCCCACATCAGCATAACATTCAACTTCTATGATAGATCACTATAGAATGATGTGCTACTTGCTTCTAGAATCACATACAAAGAGCCAAGTAGATGTTTCAACTAAATTTCTTGTAACTGCCTTTTGACACTAGCAACCCAAATGTTGTGGTTCTAATTTATTTATTAGATCTTTCTTGGGATAGAATAAAAGAGATATAGAAAGAGCTTCAACAAGATATAGAAAAAGCTTCATACTCAGAGAAACTCGAATTTCAACTCCAACTCAACTCCTAGTTGACAAGTCACATAACATTTCTACACTTAAATTTCACAATCTGCAAAATCCTTAGTCCATGGATTGTTGCTAGTCAACAAACATGCACTAACCTGCTTAGTCACCACCTGACACTCCTAGGTCTATGCGGTGAAAAATGCAAAACCTATTGCACAGTTTACATTCTAATGGGGGAAGCAGCCAATAGACAAGACACTTCCAAATAGGATGAAAGTGGAATCATATCATGGAGGACAGGTAAAGATGACACGCTACAGAAAGAGTTCTTGGACACTCTGCCAAGCACTTAGATTTTCTGATCTGAAGAGAAAACCAGGAAATGATAATTGAGGGGAAGAGGTTCAAGCAGGGAATGGCACAGGTGAGACAAGCCCAAACTTGGTAAAAATGAGAGACGTAAATGGAAGGGCAGTATAGGTACAGCAGAAGTAGAGGATGAGGATGGGGAGAAAGGGAGGAAATGGGGAAAAGAAGGACTAGACAAAAAAACAGATGAGGGGCTTTGTAAACCATGGCCAGGAGTCAAACTTCAAGTGCAGGCGTGAGTCTAAGCAGCAAGCGAGGTAACCTGATTTAGCACTGAAGACCTCTCTAATTGTTGCCCAGGGAAGGAACTGCAGTGCCATAGGTGTGGAAATGGGAATGCAATAAGGAGACTCCTCTGTAATGCACAACTGATAGCGAAGGGTCTGAACAAGGCTGACTCACAGGGAAAATAAGTCAGATTTGGAGGAAATGGAACCAATAGAATCAATGTTGCTCCTCAGGGAAGAAGAGGAGTATTGATGGTAAAATAGTTGTTTTCGAAAGTAAAGTAGGACTTCCTGCAGCTGCACTATCCTGGTTATGGCCCTATCTTTCGGACCTTACAAAAGAGGTCCATGGTCAACTTCAAATGTGTTTGTGGAAAATTAGCCAGTTTCTCCTGAAAATCTTTTTCTTTGTAGAAATTTCTCGAATGGTTCCAATCATGACACAACTGATTCTTAGATGTCTTTACTACCATGTGCCTTTCTGAAGGCACTTCATTTTGACCCTATGTTTTTCCATAAGCAGCACCTGCCAATAATCAAAGAAACATAAGGTCTGATCATCACAAAGCAGACTTTACTCTTCACCTTCATCCTAGTTGTAGCTTTTTATGAATGTCTTCTTTATATCAACTTTGTCACTATTGTCCTTTGAAATCTACTGAGGGGGAAAAACTCTGCACGTATGATGACAGAAATTCGGAGAAAATGAAAACCATACACAGCATGTAAGTAGCTGAAGTTGGGTGAGCTCATCTGAAAGTTGGGATAGGGGAATCGAGAATGTTTTTTCTCCTTCACTTTTTCAGACAGTGTTTCAGTATGTAATCAGGCTGACGTCAAACTCATAATACTCCTGTTTCAGCCTCCTGAGTGACTGTTTTATAGGCATACAACATCACGCCAAGCAAGAACGGCTCTCACGGTAGAATTTTAACCAAAAAAAAGTGAGTCATGGAAAATTCACAGCAGCGATGGAAACTGGAGAAGTCCAGTGTGCATGATGCTGTCACGCAAGATGCCTGTGTCACGGTGAGGAATATGAACAGAAAGGGCAGGTGAGGGTACGCTGCGGAGGCCCAGGGGGTCACAGCGAGGAATCCACCCCGAGTGCGCCAGACAAAAAATATCACTGACAATTGGAGGCTTTGTATGAATATTTTAAAATGAACAGGACCTCCCTTGAGGAAGATGGTCCTGATAGCAAATGTATCGAGGTGAGGCAAGCAGAAAAACATCAGCTTCCTGCGGTGGTGTAAGAACCTAAGCAGGAATTCAACAGAGCCCCATGGAGAAAACTGAAGAGGAAGAGAAATGTGGAGATGAGGACACACAATCTCCAGAGCTTAGCAAATGCAAGGACCCACGAAGAAGATGAAAGCAGGTCTCCTACAAAGACAGAACTCTGATCTTACACCAAACCACCGCTCCTCCAACCCTACACCTTGATTACAGATTTCGATACATTTTAGAATTCTTTATATGTTTGTAACATACCAAAAAGAACTAAGAGCTTCTGTTAAAATTGTAGGGTCTTGGCCAATTTAAGAAATTACAGAAAATGAAATATTGTAACTTAAAAATCAGTTCTATGAACAGTGTGCTATTTTCTTTGTAAGGACAACTGATATTTTTCCTTGTTGTATTTGCTAAACACAGAAGAGGAAGGAAGACAAGAAGAAAGAAGGGAGAAAGTAAATGAAGAGACAGAGCTAAGATTGCCTTAACACATAAAATATAGAAATATAGGGCCGGGGATTTAGCTCAGTGGTTCCGGCGCCTATCTTGCAAGCGCAAGGCCCCGGGTTCGATCCCCAGTAACCACATACAATACTGGGCGTGGAGATTCACCCCAGCAGCAATCAGTACCACAGACCACAGTGCCGGGCGTGGTGGCTCACGCCTGTCATCCCAGCACTCGGGAGGCAGAGGCAGAAGGATTGCTGTGATGTGAGTTGGAGGCTGAGCTCAGGGCCAGCCTGAACCACAAAGCGAGACCCTGTCTCAAAAAAATAAAATTTAAAAAAAAAAAAAACCCATAGAAATACACTTCTTTTTATACCAGAGATAGAATTCAGGACCTTGAACTCGTAACACAGATACCAAAACAACTGAGCTAAATACCCCGCCCATAGAAATAAATATACTTTGGAAGCTAAAGTAATGTAGTCCTATGGAAAAATTAACACCATCATATTTCTCTACTTTTCTTTAGATTTTATCTTTTAATGCCTAAAATGCAAATCCTATCTGATTTAGTCCTAACAAAAACACTTTTACTGTTATTTTATTATAGCTTCAAAAGTAACATTACTTTTTTTGTTTGTTTGAGACAGGGTGTCACTTTTGTAGTTCAGGCTGGCCCTGAGCTCAGCCTTAAACCCACAGCAATCCTCCTGCCTCTGTTTCCCAAGTGCTGGGATTACAGGCAAGAGCCATCACGCCCAGCACTGTGGTATGTGGTTACTGAGGACCGAACCCAGAACCTTGCACTTGCAAAGCAGGCACTGGAACCACTGAGCTAATCCCTGGCCCTGAAAAGTAACATTATTATTTAAAACTCAGAAATTATGTGAAAGTATAAACAAGAAAACCAGACTCACCTATCACTCTACTACTTGGAGATAACCAAGGTTAACATTTTATTTCTACACCTTCAGATATTTTACAATGTGTACGCTTTTAAAATAAAAACTAGGTTCTCTTGTCCTCCTTTAACTTTCATATAATATGCCCGGTGGTGTCTTCCTTTGCCCGTATCTCACCCCTTCTCTTCCTAACCCAATGACTTTTAAACACTTCAGGGGGAGCATCAGTCCTGTAAGGCAGCTGTATGGTCCAGAGCACTGGAGCCAAAGAGGTCTGTGGAGCAGGGCTGCTCAAGGCGGAGGAGTAGAGCTGGAGTGTGTGGAGGGGTGTCCACGCCAAGGCCCAGCCCAGCCCAGGGCGTGATGGGTGAAGAAGGTCCTCCTGTGGGTGCCTGAGGACTGAGCAGGGTCAAGAACACCTCGCCCAAGAGGAACAGCCTGACCCGACCTCTGGAGCCCAGGGCAGGATGGTTCCTGCCTCGGAGCCAAAGGCAAGACAGCAATATAGCTGTTGGGTGTCCAGGCCCAAGTGGGCCATCAGGCAAAGGACAAGTCCAGCTGGAAGCATTAAAACTAGCTGATTTGAGGAGAGTTGGCAAGTTCATCAATTGCATCTTCCAACCCAGAAATTATATATCTCTGAGTTTATAAACATCTTTTATATTCCTCACTAAGGCATTTTAATTTCATCCTCTTCTATTTCCTAAGTTTCTTCTTAAGTATTCAGTACACTTACTGTTCCTGTTAATGATAACTTGCTCACAGTTTTAATAGGATACAGAAAATCCATTAGGTATAGTATTTGTGATTAATTATAATGGTGAACAGCATTACTACCCTATTAGTTTTAGTAATTTTCATGTGAACTTCCTGGGTTGTGACTGCTTTTAAATTTTATTCAAATCAAAAATGGTGCCATCATTAAATGTTGTTAATATAAAATCAGTAGGTTCAAACTGCAAATAGGGAGAGGGAAAGATTAAAATTTGTAAATGGTCAATAGTTAAATCATTGATTCATTTATCACATATTTACTAAGTACATATTATTGCCCTGGCCAAGTTACACAACCCAGATAATTCTCTGTTTTCTCAACTGTAAAATGTAAATAATCAAAGAACCTGTCTAAGGATTAAACAAGATAATGAAACAAGCTATCATCTGCCCCTCTCGATGCCTGCAGAAGCACTAGAGAATAATTAGATTTCCTTCTTTTTTTTCCTTTATTTTGTAAAGCAAAATATGTCTTCTTCCTCCTTTCTACCATTAACCTGAACACACAGACGCATGCACACATACACATACACACACTTGCATAAACACATGTACACGCACACACACACATGCACACAGAGGAAGCTGTGAAACCTTGTAACCCACTTGCTTCTCCTTCCTTTGCAATTTCTGAAGCCTTCAATGTATGATATGCCCTCAATAAACACTGATGGTTTAAAAAAAAAACCGAAACACTAAAATTCCTTCTGAAAGTCCTGTTGTGGTGGGAATGTCCTAGTAAGTCAAGCTTTAGTAAACCACACAATTCCAGAGTTCATTGTGAGATGATGATGAATTAAAACGATCCCTATAAAATCCTACCGAACCACAGGTAAACTTAAGTGCCACAAGCAATATTCCATTGCAGTTTAGCAATGTGAATATATCCCTTTTCCAAGGTCTACAGAGCTCAGAATCATTTGCTGATCAATGCTTTCTGAATTTCAGGAACCATACATATTCTCTGACTAAGTCGTAGAATGGAAATCCGTGTGCCCTGCTGTCAACTAAAAGCCCATTTTCTTTAAGAGAGGTGTGACTGGGTCAAAGTGGACATTACGATCTTACCCACTTCGGCCAGCGTTCTGATACAGGACTCCACTGAGGATTTCTGTGCTGGATTTGGCCAGGTGCAGTTGTAAATTCTGAAGGCAGACTGTAGCAGCTGAATAAAAACTGGCTGATGTGTCTGAGAAGAGAAAGTAAGCAGATAGTGCCGCTCAAGTGAGATCCACTAGCAGAAACGTGCATCAAAATGAGAATCAAGTCCCGTCATATTCTGGTACAAACTCTCAATGTTGAATGCGATGAGGATGTGAATTTATAATGTACTAATAAAGATTTGAATAAAATTAAAAATTAACACAGAAGCGAGTCTTGCAAGTATCAGGGTGCACAATAAACTTGTCAGTCAACCATCATGTACCCACTTCACGGTCAGCACCATAGAGACCCTCTAGAAAATTGAACATCTGCATTTTAACTATATTCTTAATCCAAAAAATAGATCATTTCTTCAAGTGAATGGCATGAAGGTAACCATTTTTTATAAAGTCTTATTTATTCCCACTTTCAAACACAGCAAGTGTTTCTGAACTGGTCGGGTTTTGTGTGATGGGTAAGTGCAGTGGGCATTCTGAACTACAAAAACAATTTCCTACTGGCTGGCACATAGGTTTAAAGTGTTCCCCTAAAGAAAGATAATCTTGGAACCACAGAAATCAAAGTAATCAATCATCATTCAATACGGAGATGATCGGTAGCAACAATGAAAGATATCATCATCCTTCATATCTGTGGG
>PVIR01029779.1:0-21096 GCA_004026965.1 Petromus typicus
CCCGAAATGATTTGACAGAAACCTGCCAGAGGCTTTCCTGCTGTGAACACTAGTTGGCAACTTTCATATTCATACTGGTTCGGTCATGATGGACAACTGCATTTTGAAATATATTTCCTCCTACTTTTTCTTGATAAGGCAAGATTATCTTAACAAAGCATGTATGTATCTTAAGAATTTACTTCATATTATCTACACAAACCCTTTTCCCACTACCTCCACACAAACAGCAAGAATAACTTCATACTGTAAAGTTTACCTTCCCCTGGCTTTTACCACAGTTGAGGTTTAAGAATAATGGAGACCAAAATATGAATTCTCTTCTCACGCTTTTGGGTCCCAGACCCTGCCCAAAACATCAATTTCTGCTACAAAAATGTAAACAGGAGCTGCAGTTATGTGACCCTTTCCAACCAGGTGTCCTATCAGTCTGCTATCAGCCTCTGGAATGAAGGCTGAATTCATCCTGATGATGATCTGGATCCTGAGGACTGGGATTAAGAACTGCAGTTTTAGACTATTCCTGAAAGGCCTCACTAATGATGAAAGAGTCTTAATATACATACTTGATGAAAAGCAACAAAGTAGTTGTAAAGAGTAAATATGACGACATAAAATAGAATTTGAGGAAACATAACATAGTGCATTTTATTCTAAATACACTATTCGTTCATCCTAACAAGTTATTAGCAAACTCAGAGTATCAAAAAATTCAATGATAAAAAATAAAAACCAAATGATCCAATTAAAAAATTGTCAAAATATATAGACAGGCAGTTCTCAAAAGACAAGAAATATTCAAACCACACAAGAAGAAATGCTCAACACTATAGATAATTAGAAAAATGCACATGAAAACCATAATTACATGCAACTGAAGTGTATGTAGGTAGTGGCTCCTATCAAAAAAGTAAAAGATGTAATGGTTGGAGAAAGGAGACCTTTTACATGCTGATTGTGGGTATGCAAACTAGTGGAGCCATCATGTAAAACAGTACGGAACTTCCTTGTATATTCTTGCTTCATGCCAGGGAAAAAGCATTGAGGCTGAAGAAATAAAAGTCCTACATGCGGAGTGAGGACATCTGTTCCAAGACTGCATAAATGAATACAGAGTCAATGACTTTCTAGAAATGATTAGGAAATGAACAATAACAAAAAATTTCTCTGAAAATTCAGAAAGTATTAACATAGCCTTGGAATGATGTCTTCTTTCCATATGTAGAATTAACACCGCTTATTCACATTGGATATTTCCTTCTTACACGAATCAACAAACTCGTAATAAAAGCAGTCTTTTTCTAATTATGGAGGCTCTTAATACGCCCAGCTCTATTCTGCTGTTTTTCTTCCATACAAATGTTAAAGCAACTCCATGAATTATGAAGCCTTTCACCAAAACATACTATCTGAGTAAGTTCATTAAACTGTTGGAATATTACTTATCAAATTAAAAGGAAAACATTGAGAATGACTCAAAAGTATTCTCTTTGGGACAGAGTAAGTGGGGTTATACTACTTCAATAAAAATTAATATGTTCACTGAGAAATTAGATTTTCAAACTAATTTCTGAATATCATTAGATACTATAAAAATCATTCTTAAAATCCTTAAACAGGACACATAAACAAAATTTCACCAAGTTAAGCTGTACTTGGTCTTTCACAAGTTACAGGCAAATAAAACAGGATTTTGAATAAATGAACTCAATGTAAATAACTTGAGTTTTTCATAGTATGTGAGTTTTCTGGTTTTGTAGTAAAATATCAACTGTTTGGAATAATCTTTTGTATTAATAATTCCTTTTCCAATAGACAAAGACAAAATATCACTCCAATAGTGAGTGTTCCTATAGTTCTCTTATGTGTAAAATTTACCATCAAACTGTAATGTTTGTATACTTCAGTTAATATAAATGAATACCAAAACTTCTTTCCGTTTTATTTTGTGGAAAACAATTAAAGGGAGTTTCATAAACTGTAATTTAGGTTCAAAAGTCTAAGGCTTACTACTGTATCCTTTCAATCATTTCAATTTCCCAGTAATTACAAAGGAGAAATAAATAAAAATATAATTTATAAGAATAAGCAAGCTTGGAGACATACACTTATTATCCCACTACTTTGGGAGGCTGAGGCAGAAAGATCAAAATTCCATCCTTGGCAACTTGGTAATTTAGTGGAATCCTGCCTCAAAATAAAATAAAGTTATAGATGTAGTTCACTGCAAAAGCCTTAGGTTCAATCCCTAGTATCACAAATAAATAAATAAATAAATTCCAAAAAAGTATTCCAAAATCTAATGTATATCTTTGAAAAAAAGTTTAAAACACTTATCAGGAAGCTATCTTATTCTGCTGATACAATGAGCTACTTGAGTTGTTCATTTAGTTTTCAAAAGTGAAGCTATTTAAAAAACATAGATTCATTTTAATTTATATCATTTCAAGGAAGCATTATCTGCAGTATTTCTGACAGAATTTCTTTCTACCACCTCAGCTAATGTTGTCTAGCACATTTTGAGCAAGTTAGATTATGCCATACTTCCTTTATTTGTAAGACTTCTATCTAGTAATAATTCTTATGTATATTATAACCATACATATAAGTTTTGTTGATTTCTATACATTTATAAAAGTTTTTTTCCAATTACTTTTAGCTTCTGAGTTGCATACTTTTTGCAGGTTTCCAAATTCACAGTATATGTATATATATAGTGTCTACAGTTTTAATTGTGTCACGTTGAGTAAGGGCTAGACTCCCACTGAAGGGGTGCCACATTCTCAAATTCCTAGGGTTCTCTCCAGTTTAATTCTCTGATGTTGAGTATGGTTATGCAATTACTAGTTTTTCATCTTTCTGTAGGAATTCTACGCAGCATGTATTACCTAGTGTTGTGTAAGGGCTGAGCAACAGGTAAAGGGTTTGCCACATTCTTTCATCATCAAGGTTTCTCCCTTTCATGAATTTTCTGATGTCGAGTGAGGTGGGAACAACTGTTAAAGGCTTTGCCACATTCTTTACATTTGTAGGGCTTCTCTCCAGTATGGATTCTCTGGTGCTGAGTAAGGCTTGAACAATTATTAAAGCCTTTGCCACAATGTATACATTTGTAAGGGTTCTCTCCTGTGTGAATTCTCTGGTGTTGAAAGAGTTTTGACTTTTCATTAAAAGCTTTGCCGCATTCTTTACATTTGTATGGTTTCTCCCCACTATGAACTCTCTGGTGACGGGTAAGGTGTGAAAAGTATTTAAAAACTTTGCCACATTCTTTACATTTGTAGGGCTTTTCACCCATCTGCATTCTCTGATGCTGTGTTAGAGCGGGACAGTTACTGAAGGCTCTGCCATATTCTTTACATTTGTATACTTTCTCTCGATTACGATTTCTCTGGTGTCTATTAAGGTCAGATCGAAAATTAAAGGCTCGGCCGCAGTCCTGGCACTTGTACGGTTTTTCTCCAGTATGTATTCTGTGATGTATAGAAAGGCTTGAGAAAGTATTAAAGGCTCTGCCACATTCTTTGCATATGTAAGTGTTCTCTCTGGTGTGAATTCTCTGATGTTGATTGAGGGTCGAGCAATGGGTAAAGGTTCTTCCACATTCTTTACATTTGTAAGGCTTCTCCCCAGTATGGATTCTCTGATGCTGAGTAAGATTGGAACCATGTCTAAAGGCTTTACCACACTCTTCACAGCTGTAGGGTTTTTCACCAGTATGAATTCTCAGATGCCGAGTAAGGTGTGAACAACAGTTAAAAGCTTTGCCGCATTCTTCACACTTGTACGGCTTCTCTCCAGTATGGATCTTCTGATGCCGAGTGAGGTGTGAACAACACTTAAAGGCTTTGCCGCATTCTTCACATTTGTATGGCTTCTCTCCATTATGACTTGTCCGATGCTGAGTAAGGTCTGAGCGATTATTGAAGGCATTGCCACATTCTCTGCATTTGTAGGGGTTCTCTTCACTGTGGATTCTCTTATGCAGAAGAAGGTTTGAAGAACATTTGAAAACTTTGCCACATTCCATACATTTATAGATGTCTATATTTGGATTCTGATTGTGCAATAATGGATGGGTAAATAACTTTCCATACTTATGAAAATTGTATAACTTGGTGTAGGGAAGACTTTTTTGTTGATTGCACAATAACAAACCTTTCATAAATGAACTAAACTGATTAAGTTTAGGATTTTGTTCTTCGCTTTTAAATCTATTGTCTACTAAAAGAAATGCTTGAAAATTTAATCCAATCCTACATTTAAAATTTTTCAAGTGATCAACTGAAGCATGGACTGGTTTCATCTTTAGATTTCCCAAATTTTCTTTGAGAGAAAAGGCATGTTTCAAAATTTGATGTGAATGTTTACTTACAAAAACACATGGGTCTTTTAGAACAGCAGGCATAAATTCAGGTTTTTTGGGAGATACTATAAGCTCTTGATCTCTGGTGGCAGTGAAGTTTTTGCTTTCTTTAGATGTCACAAATTTGTTAAAACCTTTGTAACATGCATTCTGACCTTTACACTCGTCCACACTTTCCCATTCTTTTTTTAAGTTTAAGTTGTCATAGTCACAAATACTGTATCTTCCATTTGTCACATTTTGGAGTGAGTGTTCATTATCCTGTTCTGATGAAAAGTCTCGAGCAAAATGAGAAGACACAGCTGCAAGAAATCAAAACAGTAAATTATGCTACAAATGAGACACAGGTGGCATACAGTTTACAACTTTCACATATATTAAAAGTATACACATATATTAAACGTACGGACAATGTTGGGCACGGTGGTGCATTCAGGTAATCCCACTCTACCGAGGACACAGGCAGAAGGATTGCTAGTTTAAGCTAAACCCACAAATTAGTGGGAAAGTGTCTCAAAAAGGGAGAAGGAACTGAGTATAGCTAGTATAAGGTCAGGGAGTTCACTCTGAGTACTGATTACACACACAAATCAAGCTGAAGCTATCAGTAAGACAGCAGGATACAAACACTGAGGCTCCGTCTTCCACCACAGATATATATGAACCTAACAATAATATACTGACCAGATTACCTTTGTGAAAACTGCAAGTAGCAGTTAACTGTACACAGCACACTAGGTGACTGTAACACAAAGGAGTCATAGAATAGAGGGAAAGAAGGTCACTGAGAAAGTTTGCTTTGGTCTAGGCACAGCTCTTTTCCTAAGATAGCACTGTGTAATTATGAAAGAAGAGAGTGGAACGTATGGACATATTTCTGGGGACTATCTGAAAACAGATGTCTATCTAGCCATGTTAGGAAATTACAGGGATGGACTCATTAAAAGTACAGGCCAGCTGAAACAAGAGGTAATTATTACATTAGGCAGAGACAGTACCATAATCAACACCATAGGAGAAAATGAAGTTTCAAGATTTTCTTAACTGCTAAAAACACACACAAGTCTAGAGGACACATAGATGAAGAAAACAAGTTTCAGAGGTTCCAGTAATCTCTAGCACAGTTGGCAGGTGTCAGTACTTCCTGGATCACACCACCATAGAGAGATTTAAAAAAAATTATTTTTGTATTTTAAACAACTTAGTTGCACTGGGCGTGGTGGCTCATGTTTGTAATCCCAGCACTCAGGAGGCTGAGGCAGGAGAATTGCTGTGATTTTGAGGCCAGCCTGGGCTACATAGTGAGCTGAGGGCCAGCCTACTACAAAGCGAGATCCTGTTTCAAAAATAAAAATTAAAAATAAATTAAAATAAATAAATATGTAATTTAGTTGCTATTTAATGATTTAAATCATATGTATTTGCCATGTTCCTCAAGAGATTTTGAAATACATAGGTGATAGGATGTCTAAATCTAACTAATAAACTAGTAAATTATCTATTTAACACAAGCTTTATTACAGGTCAACCTCCACTAAAATAATCCACTGGGCATCTAAATATAAGCTAAATACTAATGTATTGGGGGGCTGAGATTTTAGCTCAGTGGTTCTGGAAAGTACAGGATACCAAGTTCGATTCTGGTACCACATACCACAGTGCTGGGCGTGGTGGCTCACGCCTGTAATCCCAGCACTTGGGAGGCAGAGGCAGGATTGCCGAGAGTCTGAGGCTAGCCTGGGCCACATAGTGAGTTCAGGGCTAGCCTGAAGTAAAAGTGAGACCCTGTCTCCAAAAACTGAAAAATAAACAAACAAACAAATAAAGAAAATACTAACTTACTGAAAGGTTCCAACAATCTCACAGATATAATCAAAGTTTAATTATATTCTCTTTTGTCTGGAACCCTCTGCTTTCATCTTCTCTCAAAAATTTCCCTTACTACGCTCTAAAATCATTCCAACTGAGTGTGATTTCCTGTGTGCTTTTTCACCCAATGTTTCCTCTCTCTTTCACTTCCTACCAACTTCACCCCTGACTTTTTCCTTCCTTTGCCTCCATATCCCAATCTGTTACTAGAAGTACTAACTAGACTGTAAGGGGTATTAAAAATGTAAAGAGTGAAAATGTTAAATTTTAATGTAGTAAATAATTGGTATATGGTTAGATCTGACTTTTACATAATCAGTATTCTTCTCATGAAAAAGAGCAAGTAGGTCTGCTCTTATTCAACTGAATATGGTGAGGAGGTAGAGAAACACTATGAGGCAAATCACATTACTGTAGCACATAAACCCAAACATAGAGATATTACTAGTAAGACTTTGCACTGTAAGTGATTCTGAACTCTCAGGAAAAAAAGAAAGGAAACACAGCAACAAAATGCCTTCTCAAAATCCTGATCCCCCAAAGCAAATCCAAGGGGCACCAATGTGAGGAAATAAAGATCTATATAGCTGAATGATATGAAATAATCAAATAGACAATCAAATGGACCAAGAAAGTATTTAGCAAGCTTAGAGTTAATGTAAACAAACAAATGATGGATTTAAAAACAACTTATCAGCAAGCTTAACGATAAAATTAAAAAACTAAGAGAGCTAATTGAACCAATTCAAAACACAAATGCGGTTTATGAAAAGCAATGAAATGGTACCTCACAGAAAATAGGGAGATAAAAGGAAGAGAAGGATACTACTTGTTAGACTTAACAACATTGTGAACAAAGGGGCAGACCCACCCTCCTGAGATAGCAGGAAGAACAACTTTCACTTCTGAAAATCACTTCCATTGGAACCAAGCTTAGAATCCACACTTTGAAGCCTGACTTTCTTTTCAGTCTTTGGACCTCTCACCTGTGTCTTCTGCTTCACCCACTCCCACCTACCTGGCTGTACCAATGCTGTCTCTTTTCTCTTCACATTCCAGGGCTCTTTGCTTTGCTCCAGACAGGTGATCATGTATGGCTTAGAGCCAGCAAGACCTGTTTGAGAAAATGGTAAATGACACTTGCTTCAAATTTTCCCAGTAACTATCGATATTTTTCTCCCAGTATGTATTTACTATAAAAGAGAAGACATAATAAAACATTCAAGAAAATTATCTTGCCAGATGCTATTTCCATATCAGTTCATTAGAATATGTAGAAAGCAATTTCAACTTTTAACTATTACTAGCTCAAAACTAAAAGGGCAAAAGTGGGCATTGAGATTTAGGCAGTAGTATTTTATGTTATGGAATTTCTAGAATTACCACTAAGGATATGTGATCCTTCACTTAAAAAGGAAGCAGCTGGCTTAGCAGTATAGGCTTGTAATCCCAGCACTCAGGAATGTGAGACAAGAGGACCTCTGTACTTTTGGGCCAATCTGAGGCTACATAGTGAGTTCAAGGTTAGCCTGAGTCACAACCTTATCTCAAAAAAAAAAAAAAAAAAAAAAAAAAAAAAAAAAAAAAAAAAAAAAAAAAAAAAAAAAAAAAAAAAAAAAAAAAAAAAAAAAAAAAAAAAAAGAGAACAAAAACACACACACAAAAACAAAACAAAACAAAACAAGGAACAAAAGGACAACACTAACATGAAAATTTTCCTGTATTTATTGAGAAACTTCTATTTTTATGTTGAAGGCAGGATAAGAAACTTATTCTTACAAAGTAGAAGTTTCTAAGAGGTACTCTAAATAGTTAAGAAGGAACTCTGTAGGGACATTTTCCTCACCAAGGGAGACTAGGTTTCCATAGGTCTCCAACATCACATCCCTATACAAATTCTGTTGAGCAGAGTCCAGGTCTTCCCACTCCTCCAAAGAGAAATCGATGGCCACATCCCTGAATGTCAACAGCTCCTGAAATAAAAGTAATAAATACCACATTAACTGGGTGGGGATTGACTGAGTTTTTAACATGAACTAGCACAAAGTAAGAGAGGAAAACTGGTCCTGACACAGACGAGTGACATTTAATTACTCAATAAAGTACTTTTTAGCAGTCTGTCTAATGTATTATACAACTCTGATGAAAGGGCATGTAATAAGATCAACAAAGCCTATGACAGTACATTTCTATTAAACACAAAAATTTATTCATCAACACAAAAATACATTTTTAATGCTGTATCTATATATTATACAAAGTTATCTATGTATATTTTTTTAGGTGAGAAAGTCATAGTGAGTTAGAAGTGTACTTCTCAAATCTGAAGATCCACTAAAACACATATTCTGGTTCAGTAGTTTTGTAATGAGGCCTGGATTTCAGAACATACAGTAAGTTCATTAGTGATGCCAATGTCAGTGGTCCAAGGTAACACTATTTTGAATAGTCAAAAGCAAGAAAATCATAGGAGAATTCACATACATCTCACTGAAAGAATTTTAAGGAACTTACACATTTTAATATCTCAAGTAAAGCAATAATTTGTTTTGAGCACGTGAATTGCATATAATACATACAATTCTAAGTTTCATATTCATATATGCATAATCTCCCAATGTATGAACCAGTGTATTTTCCCTCACCTGTAATGACTGAGTAAGCTACAGAACCAGGTTTTTATACAATTTTATCTGACCTGAATTTTATATAAAAAAATAAAGGTCAAAATAAAGTGTCAATGTTAAATAATTTTGGGAGCACTTTTCATAAATGAGAAGAGTAGTGAAGGCAGCAAAATAAAACTGATCATATGCTATTTACATTTTATACAAATACATAAAAACAGCCACACAACTGAAAAGCAAATAAATTCATGTCAGTGAAACTGAAGTATTTTCAACTGCATTGAACTTGGTGATCTATTTGGGGACCATATGCCATTGTTTATAATGACATTATTGAGACATTCTCATTAAAGGAGAAAAACTGAAATGTGTGCTAGTTTCTGAACATGAAGCTACATTCAATTTTTCTCTCTTTCATTTATCATTTGTTTTAAATCATATTTTACACTTTAGACATTTTTAGAGCCAGGTGTAGCAGCATATTCCCATAATCGAGAGGTCAAAGGCCTGAACTACACATACATAGAGATCCTGTCTCAAACACACACACACACACACACACACGGACACTATTCTAAAAAAGTGTATGTCGGGGCCGGGGAGTTAGCTCAGTGGTTCCGGCGCCTGTCTCGCAAGCGCAAGGACCCGGGTTCGATTCCCCGGTAACCACATAACAATACTGGGTGTGGAGACTCACACCCAGCAGCAACCAGTACCACATACCACAGTGCCGGGCGTGGTGGCTCTCGCCTGTAATCCCAGCACTTGGGAGGCAGAGGCAGGAGGATTGTGATGTGAGTTGGAGGCTGAGCTCGGGGCCAGCCTGAACCACAAAGCGAGACCCTGTCTCAAAAAACCTAAAAAAAAAAAAAAAAAAAGTGTATGTCTGTGTCATGGATATGGAATAAAAAATGTACAAAAAAGGTACAAGGAAAATTGCAAAGAAAAACTTAGACAAGTTATTCAGGAAGAACCCCTGAAATCCCAAACAGTAAAAGAATCGACTTTATAGTAGAGTGTGACAAAGTGACAAAGAATAGCACTTTATCCAAGTGAATGGCATCGAGTCAGTTCCAACCGGGCAAATTCTTACCAAGTGTGAATGTAGAGATGGGCACATCATCAGTGCTGCATTTATGAATGGCCAAAAACCAAAACAAATAAGTGAAACACAAACACAATCTAATCAGAAAAAAACAAAAGCTTCATGTATGTAAAGTTCGAGCTCTAACACCCAATTAACTTCACATAAGGTATTTTAGTAATCTTTAAACAGCATTACTGAGAGAGATTCTCGTCTAATTCTCCTTTATTCAGAACTTTCTGAGTTATTCTGAACAATTGTTTTAAGGGGAAATAATACATTTGTATATATAAGACAACTGAAGGTTCTAGACAGAAAATGCTGCATATTTCTATTTTTCAGATGTAAAATTAACCAATCACTTTTTCAATAAAAATCTAGGGTCCCAACACATTCCTGCATCCAACTGTCAAAAAAGAAAATATTTTCAATACTGTATATGACTTACGCATGACAAGAATTTTTCGAGGTATTGAGTAAGACTGAAATGAAAGACTGGAGGGAAGGTTCTGAATATTCTGAAGATCGACTTAAAGGAGCAACCTTGAATATCATAATAAGAAAAATGGGAATAAAAGTTTATTATGGTTTGTATCCAAAATATCCCCCAAACTCTTATGCACTACAGTGTGGGACTTTTGGAAGGGAATTAAATGATAGTGGTGCTATATTCATTACAGGAATAATACAGTGAAGGGTTCAGTGCCTTTTTCAGATGTGGCTGCAGAGATAATCACAGTGCTTGGCCACTACTCAAGCTGGGGCAAATACTAGCACCATCAAAATGGTGGCTTTACTGACAGCTAGGATGCCAGAGTGATGGAATCAGGGAGGTTCCCACCCAAATTTCAGGAGAAAGCCTTGGGGGCCAGGCAGCTGGCCCACGAGAGGGCAATGCATGAAGGAGTAAAAGTAAAGCCAAAAGTGGAGTGCAGATCCCAGGAAACGGGAAATGCCAGAAACTGTGGAAGTTGTCTGAGGAAAGCCACAAGCACTCCTGCACAGGGGAGGCCACAAGGGTGCGAAGAGCAGTGCCACAGGGGTAGAGTCATTCAAGTCCTTTGGACTGACATCTTGAAACAATGCACTTTGGACACTAGTAAAGCTACCTAACGTCTGTTCTGTTGGATTTCAGTCTTGCTTTGGTTCAATTTGTTTCTGTCCTCCTATTTCTTCCTTTTCAAATGTATAAGCTTACCTCATGCCATTTTGTACTGCAAAAGCTTAACTTTCTAATTTTTACAGGCGTTTGCAACTAAGACTGCCTTGAGGCTCAGAGGAGACTGTGTATGTGTTGCCAAAACAGGCACTCAGAGGATTGCTGAGTTCCAGGTTTGCCTGGGCTACATAGTGAGCTCAGAGTCAGCCTGAACTACAAAGCAAGACCTTGTCTCAAAAAGAAAAGAAAAAAAAAATTGAGCAAACTAGGTGCAGAAGAAAGGTACCACAATATAATAAACACCATTATAAGACAACAGTAAACATTATACTGAATGTGGAAAACCTAAGCTTTCTCTTTCTCTTTGGGAATGTTAGAATGTGCTATGATTTTTTTTAGGATAAAACCACAAAAATTCACAAAACACAAGCACAAAATTTTCACAACAAAGGAACAATAAATAATGTATACAGCCAAGTGTGGTGGCTCATGCCTGTTATCTCAGCACTGGGGAGGCAGAGGCAGGAGGATTGCTGTGAGCTCAGGACCAGCCTAAACTACAAAAGTGAGACCCTCTCTCAAAAAAATAAAAAAAGTGTATACAGATAATGTACAAATAGGAGAGAATATTTTTACAAATATTTACAAACTATACAATATATTTATAAACTATATAACTGACAAAGCATTGTTTTATAAACACAGGACTACTTAAACATTTTTTAAAATTTCCATTAAAAGTATACAACATGTCTAAATAGAAATTCTCCAAAAGAAAGCACACAAGTGGCCAAAGGTACATGAAAAGAATGCTCTATATGACTAATAATGAGGGAAATGCAAATTTAAAAAATCACCAAGGTATCGTCTAACCCAAGCAAAAGTGCCTCATGTTAAACAGGCTCACTGTAAGTGCTGACAAGGATGTGAAAATAAGGGAACCCTTGTAGACTGTTGATGGGAATGTACATTAGTATAGACACTGTGGTAAAAAGTATGGATATTCCTCAAAATGTTAAAAAGGGAACCATCATACGACCCAGCAATTCCTCTATTGAGTATATATCCAAGGAAAATGAAGTTAGTACATCAAAAAAGCATACAGACTTGGACAGGGGATTTAGCCCAGTGGTTCTGGCACCTGTCTGGCAAGTTCAAGGGTCCGGGTTCAGTCCCTCACCCCCAACACATACAATACCGAGTGTGGAGACTCATGACCAGGAGCAATCACTACCACATACCACAGTGCCGGGCGTGTTGCTGTGATATGAGGTTGAGGCTGAGCTCAGGGCCAGCCTGAACTACAAAGTGAGATCCTATCTCAAAACAAACAAACAAACAAAACAAACAAAAAGAAACGGACAGTTCTAGTAAATCTGATAAATTACATATTAACCATGAAATTATACAACTAACATAACTGTAACAATTATACTTATCTAGCTCTCTATCCATCTATCTAGATATGTGTAGATATGCCTTACACTTTATAGGGAGTACATTTTGAGAAAGGCTCTGTTAGATGATCCTTGTTCAAATATCATGGAGTGTAGTTACACAAGCCAGACGTCACAGTCTACTATACACTTACACTACCTGTTGTAGCTACTGTCTTATAAGAAATTTATCACTGGGGCTGGAGATTTAGCTCAGTGGTTCCAGCGCCTGCTTTGCAAGCACAAGGCCGGGGGTTTGATCCCTAGTAACCACACACCACAATGGCATGGTGGCTCACGCCTGTAATCCCTGCACTTGGGAAGCAGAGGCAAGAGGATTGCTGAGTTCAAGGCTGAGTTCAGAATCAGCCTGAACTAAAAAGCAAGACCCTGATTCAAAAAACTAAAAAAGAAATTTATCATTAAAAAACCAGGAATGCTGACACACGTCTATAATCCCAGTACTTGGGAGGCTGACGCAGGAGAATGCCAGCCTAAATCACACAGTGAAAATCTGTCTAAAAGAACAAATAAAACAAATAAATGAACGAAAGAAAGAAAGCTATCACCAACCAAAACATCATTTTGCAGCACATTTTATATGCTATAAATTCGCATTAGAGATTAGTAAGTAGACCAGCTGAGTTAACAACACAACACTTAAAAAGACCCTTGCCTTGTAGACGCATAATCAACAGAGACTGCGCTGCAGAGGAATAGGAAAGACTTCCTTCTGAATGAAAGCTGCTGGGAAAATATGGTATCTATTTATCAAAAAATTGTCTCTGTATCATTTTCCAATATCACATAATTATTTCCAGAGTTAAAAATTACCTAAATATAAAAGCAAACTATAAGACATTTAAAAGTTTGCAGGAATTTATTTTTAACTAAGTTTAAATAAACAGCAATAATAAGAAAATATGCATAAATTTAGACCTCATTAAAATACAAATTCTATTCATCAAACAAAATAGTTATGGGTTGCAGAAAGAAGGACCAGGCTAGGATGCATAAACGTTTTGCCTCACCTATGACTGAATACTTTAAAAATAAGAAAGGAAAGGTCAGAGCCTCCAGAAGAAAGGCAGGCAAGGGACTTGAACAGATGCTTTACATGAGATATCAAATGTTCAGCAGTTATCCAAAACCCCAGTATCTTTAGAAATCAGAAAAACACAACATCAAATTGTATCAGACAGCCGAACAAACAGTACTGATGAAGAGGTGGGACAACTGAAATCCCATGAACTGAAGACGATGGACAGCTGCTATTACAGATTTGGGCAAACAGCTCGGCTAATAGGACATAGCAGTATTGGTACAAAGGTGAAATAAAAATCTACAAAGGCACCTAGACAATTACATGTACCATATGAAGATGAATAAAATTCATTACAGAAGTGACCATTTCCCTCCAAACTGATCTGTATTATCGAAATTTCAACGTGCATAATTTATAATAGGAGATCGAAACCTAAGCCTTCTCAAATTCATTCAAAAGATGAAAAAACAGGCACATATGAAATTTATTCAAGAAACTTTCGAATTATGAGTAATGGGTCGCTATCATCACCTGACATATATACTATGGAACTACAGTAATGAAGTAACAAATACCAAAGAATACAAATGAAACCCATATATAAATTCATAAAGATGTAAGACTTGTTTATATAGTTCAGAGCAACAGAGAAGCCAACATAAACCGAACCAGCCGCGCCTGCTTTCCAAAGGCAAGGTCCTGAGTTCGATCCTCGGTACCAAAAAACAAAAACAAAGAATAGCATTAAATGACTGGATTAAACAACAACACTGCAGACCTCGGGTCTGGGACACGGCTCAGTGTTAGTGTGTGACTAGCAGGTCTAAAGCTCCGGGTTCAACACTCAGTACCAAAACAAAGGTAAAGAATATGTGCAGAGACACAATTTAAGGAATTTCTTGTCGGATCTGGGAGAAGCGTGGGTAACCGGAGAGCACGGTTCCCTGTTTGAGACCCCGCTTCCTGTACACTTTGGAAGCGCGTGTCCCCAGAGGGGAAGGAGGGCCTTGGGGACCCACGCTGGGGACTCCAGCTCCTCTAACACGGTAGCCCCACAAGGAAACAAGGATCCAAGGATCCCCCAGGTCGTCACTGCACAACCGGGGAGATGTAGGCCGCAGTGCGGCTCCGCCAGGGAGGGGTCCGGGCGGCGGGTGAAGTCGCTGCAGGGACCGGCAGTGCGAGCCGGGTCGCCGCGGGCCCAGCCCCACCGGAAGCCAGAGCGGACCCCGGGCTCAGCTGCTCCCTCAGGCGGGGCGGAATCACCCCGAGAGACAGGACCGGACACCCGGGCCCAGCTGCACCTCACCCCCCATTCTGGAGTGGACGGGGAAACCCGGCAGCCCAGGGAGGCCCGAGGCCTGCAGACCGCGGGGCGACGGCGGAGGTCCGACCCGCCGGGGCCGGTTCCCGGGATCCACCCGCCTCCTCCTGGGCCCCCAGACGCCGGAGCGCACTCACCATTTTCGGCTTCCGGGGTTCCGGCGATCTCCCGCTGGACCTGCCACAGATGCGGAGCGCAGGGCGACAGGGAAGGAAGCAGCGTCACGTGGGCCGTCAAAGCGGAAGAGAAGGACCCTAAGACTCGACCCTAAGATGGCGCAGTCCGCGTACAAAGGCCCAGAACATGTGACAGCCCTCCCCTTCCGCTCTACTTGTGCGTCTGATTGGACAATTCTCAACTGCCAATCAGTCTCTGAATGACAGTAGATGACACCAACCCATGGTGGAGAAAGGCCATCGGAGCACATCTTTGGCTGTGGCTTTTTTTTTTTTCCTTTGCTGTGCTGCGTATTGAAGCCAGAGAGTGTGGCTGAAGTTATTTTTAAATGAGGACTTCCTTCATGCACGGGGATATTTGCGTTTAGCCTGTATATCAGCTCATATCAATTTACTAATTATTTGTGCGTGTATTCACAAATGAAAAGGATATGGCAGTTGTTTTGTTTGTTTTGTTTTTTTGAGACAGGGTCTGTCTTTGTAGTTCAGGCTGACCCTGAGTTCAGCCTCAAACTCACATCACAGCAATCCTCCTGCCTCTGCCTTCCGAGTGCTGGGATTACAGGCATGAGCCACCACGCCCGGCACTGTGATATGTGGTACTGGTTGCTGCTGGGCGTGAGTCTCCACACCCATAATTGTTTATGGTTACGGGGGATCGAACCCGGTCCCTTCCGCTTGCAAGACAGGCGCCAGAAACACTGAGCTAAATCACTGACCCTATGACAGTTATTTTTAAATGTCACTTATCTGGTTTCTAGTCTTGTGAGGAGATAGCTTAAGATCTGAAATGAAAAACAACTCCCTTACGTATTAGTGATATGATACAAAAGTGTGATTTTTATTACCCTTTTATTCTCATTTTTAAAAATTAAGAGACAGGTGCAACTGATTGTAACAACCCCATATATCGAAGATACTGCCGTTGTAAAGTATGATCAATATAGGTTTATTAATAAATACATATGTAATGTGTGTGTTCGGTAATACATCTTTATAAATCAGTCTACTGAAAGCCCTTTTCTCACTTCAGAGAAGCCACATTCAACTTGGAGAACGCTGAGGCCCCTGTCCCTGTGAGGGGAGGCCCTGGAGCCTTTCGTTTTATGCCAGAGGTGAGGGAACACGTGTCAATATTCATACTCAGGCACAAGGGGGGGTAAGCAGGATTTTGTATTTTATATTTTTATTTTGCTCTACAAAGCACCCTGCAAACATAATTAATTTCACCATCTACCTATGGGAAGAAGAAATTGTAAATTATATATGACTCCTAAGAAGACTAGCATGTAGATATATGAAGAATTCTCTAAACTTAACAGAAAATTTAAAGGGGAACAGGGTGGGTGAAAGTGGTATTGAGCTGAACCAAAAAGTATTTACTTACGATAATTAAGCCCAAGAAAATAGATTAAATATCACTTGTTATTAGAAAAGTGGAAATTAAAACCGAAATGAAACAAGGGTAATAATTTATCAGCGTGAACAAAATGAAAGGGAGAACATCATGATGGTGAGGACAAAAATCAGATAGCACAAATTCCTAGTTGGAACCTAAATGCTACAAGAGCTCTGGAAAATAGTCAGGACTATTTAAAAACGAAACGTGCAGCCATTATGTGAATCTGCTGCTGTGCTTCTGGCCACTCATCAAAGGGGTACAGAAATTTATGCTCACAAAAAAAACTTCTAGTCAAATGTTTATAGTTGTTTATTCATCACAGGTCCAAACTGACCCAAAAATCTATATAAAGACACTGTGGTATATCAGTACCATGGAATACTACTCAGAAATAAAGGAAACTTAATATTTCTGTACATAAAAATCCTAATGTCTCTCGCTGGAATTATACTGAATGAAAAAAGACCATTACACAAAATTCTACAGTTGCATAGTATGTGATTACACTTATATAGCACTTTAAAGTAGCAAAAAGTATAGATCAGATTACTGGTTGGCAGATGAATACAGAAAAGTGGGTGTAGAATAGCTATCAATTTATAAGTGTTCCTGTGTTAATGGAAATATTCTGTTTTGATGTCTCATTAACAATAACCTGGTTGTGCTATTGTTCTGTATTTCTTCAAGATTTCATCATTCTGTGAACTCTAGAAATGGACACATGGTCTTATGTATTATGATTCACAACTGCATATGAATCTACAATTTCATCAGGATAAGAACTTAGGTCAAAAAGAAAAAATACAGTTATGAATATCTAAACGTCCAGTGCTTACTCACTGATAGTTTGAAAAATGTGTACAGAAAACATTCAGACAACAGAAAACATGTTTTCATTCAGAAAACATTCTGTATTGAGAATTGTCAGGAAGTACCAGGAGAGATATGTAAAATTAGTTATGTATTATTTTAATATCTTTAAGTATTGATTTCCTAAGAATATTAAAAAGGGATAGATTATTTCAAGTTTAAATTATTTTAGAATTAGGTGCAGATGGATTCCAGACATTAGAGATAAGAGTCTGATCAAAGGCCTGTGTATATATGTAATAAGTGAAGAGGAATAGAAGGTACTTGCCATAAAGGAAAGAAAAGTCACCAGCCTAGGACTATTGCTTTAATATGATATATTTTATCATTATTATTAACAGTAATGTTATCAATCAGTATAACTCGTAAGTATTCTTTCTTTTTTTTTTTTTTTTAGATAGGGTCTCGCTTTGTAGTTCAGGCTGGCCCTGAGCTCAGCCTCAAACTCACATCACAGCAATCCTCCTGCCTCTGTCTCCCGAGTGCTGGAACTACAGGCATGAGCCACCACTACCAGCACTGTGGTATGTGGTACTGATTGCTGCTGCGCATGAGTCTCCACACCCAGTATTTTATGTGGTTACTGGGGATTGAACCCAGGTCTTTGTGCTTGCAAGACAGGTGCCGAACCACTGAGCTAAATCTCCAGCCCCCTAAATATTCTATATGCAATGTACAGTCAACTAATTTTGCAGTATAAATAATTTCTACAAAGATTTACATACACACACACACACACACACACGCACACACACGTGTATTTGAGTGTGGGGGACCATACCACTGATCATATCCAAAGTAGGCTATCAGCAGCCCAGGCTGTAAAGAGTTAAATCTGCAACTGGCTTATTTTAAGAAATGAGTTAGATCAAAGCAAATGAGACAACACATAGCCAAGGTCAGAGTGACCCCTATCTAAATTCTGCTCCTAGCCTAATAAAGAGTGCTTCGTCTCTTCTTGTACAAGCCTTGCCTGCATCAGCAATGTATCCATACTAACTACACATAGCCCCTCACCCCAATTTAACAATGATTGTGTCTCCAGTGAATATTGGTGATTCTGGCTGTTCAGGACCTTCACTTGCTCAAGCACTGCTCATCCCAGTTCCTGGTCTCTGTCTCTTTAATTCTGTCTCTAAGTCTTCTTCTCATGTGTCATAGCACCAAATGAGAGGTCACCATTCACTGCAGGGGTTTCCAATATTTGAGAAACAAAAATTATATATTAAATTATATATAAATGAAAATAATTCATGAAGGAATACTTAAATTCTTATATCACAAATATATACCTATACAATATCTAAGATAATTTTACTTGTTAGAAAGTGGGTAAAACTTGGCAACTTCAAATTTAAACATATACTTCAATAATTCTATAACAAGCTGAAGACTAATTTCCATAAAGTAAGTAAACATAAGACATTTTATAATGTACGAATTCAATTTATAAATGCTTTTGGACTACTCAAATGTACTGTTTCTGACTTACTTTTCTTAACTAATATAAGATAAGGAAATGAAAAAAGAATTGATATGTTTAAACCATAAATGATGTCTAAATTATTCAAGAAGTTTAGTTGGAATATGTTTGTAAACAGCAATTGTAAACAAACATATTGTTTTAAAGTGTGATAGAGAAAGTTGCTAGTAAGACACTAATCTATGATGATTTATTCCAGCAGCATTAGAGACTAGGATTTCTTACAATATAAAAATACTCTGTAACCAAATTGGCGTTGTGGAAAACTAGCCAGTAGTAAATGGTAGCTGTCAAAGCTATGGAAGTTTTTGGGGAACATCGTTAAGGAGTTCCTGACTGCCCTCCTGTCAGCAACAGCTTGATTAAGAAGCTTCCATCAGGGCCAGGGATTTAGCTCAGTGGTTCCGGCACCTGTCTTGCAAGGGCAAGGACCCGGGTTCAATTCCTGGTTAACCACATACAATACTGGGCGTGGAGACTCACGCCTGTAATCCCAGCACTCAGGAGGCAAAGACAGGAGGATTGCTGGGATGTGTTTGAGGCTGGGCTTAGGGTCAACCTGAACTACAAAGTGAGATATTGTGTCACACACAAAAAAAGAAGTTTCCACCATTTGACTGAAGGAATAACAGATTGTGATTCTTCACTTCATGGCAGTTTCCTTAGAGTTTGATCTGGGTGGTGGGGCATGAGGAATCATGTCCCTTGATCTAGACAGAGAAGATTTCTTTTGTTTTGAAGTCCATCACATAACTTATGCCATAACACCTCTTTTCTTGTAAGGTCTATTGAAATGTACATTTTATTAGTAATTAACATACATCATTGGCACAAGGTGAGCTTTGCTCTTCTTCGAAGTGTCCTAACTACTTTTGTTGCTAACTTCTTTCCTGCTGCTACCTTCTGCTCTATTGAAAACTAAACTTGTCATCTTGCTGGCCGGTGTTTCTGTCTCTCCCTGGATGAATCTTGTGACATGTTAAGGTCTTTGCCTCTTTTTCTGGCTTTAAGAGGCTGATGTTTGCTGAGATTCTCATGAGTGTCTTTGAGTTTGTCAAAGGAAGAGGTGTGGTGAATCTTGAGGTTGCTCAGAAACACGCAGTGGAAGTATGTGAAGGGAGTAGGTTTGAGATAATCCCTAAAAGCAAACATGAGGTCATGGGATAAGTGAGATGGGAAAAGAGAAGTTAATCCAGGGTGTGCTGCTGAAGTGACCACTGCGAACAAGCTGGAGACTCGCTCTCTGCTCGGACGCTTTCTAATATTGTGCTTCTTAATGATCCATAGAGAGATGATATGGAGATACTTGGTGTGACATAACAGAAGACACCTGACCCTCCCTGTGAATGAAGCGAGCTCTCTGATATTTGGCCTATCACGGAAACACGGAGCAGTAACATTTTAAGTTGGTCTGGGACTTTGTCACCAAGCAAGGAACTGCTCTATCAACAACTGGGCTAGGGGTGTTACCAGCATCACCCAAAGATCTACGCACTTCTTTCTTTGAACTTTTCAGTGAAAATCAACTTCCATTTTAAGCTGCCTTTCCTCTAATTTCTAGGGGGAAAAGCTCCAGAGAATTTAAAGTAGAAGTGTTGGCAAAAAGAATCACAATTCCTGTTGCTTCAGTTCTATTTTCCACATTCTAGTTTGTGCTAATTCATTCTGGAGTCATTTAACAAGTTCCTCTGTCCTATAAATTATTGGCACTGGAGGCTTGATTAGATAGATTTAATTTTTGGCAAGATTACTGCAGATGGCTGAGTTAGTTAGAAATTATTACAAGGCAGTTAGACAAAGCTGGACCCTCAGCACTGAGAGGCGCGTTCACTGATCAGCTTTATAAAAAGGAAAGAGGTACTGTTTCCCCTAGAGAAAAAATAGCAATGATTGATATTCTAAATGGGTATTCATCTCCTTGTCCCATTTCTTTTCCAGAAATTCCTAGTAGGTGGCTCATTTTCTCATTTGCTACTCATTTAATTAATACTACCTGGGTGACTGTACTTGTAATCTTATTGGTTGCTCATGGTTTTGTCCCACCTCTCACCCACGTTGTGATTTTCCATTGGGTCTTACAGCTTTATCTCATCTTGAACCCAGTTCACTTTGTGGCTTCTCCCCATGAAACACCTTTGAAAAGTGAGGTGGGCAGGCAACCTATTTTCCAGTCCCCCTTCTGTCTCTCTTAGAAGCTGTATTTGTCTCAATAAAGTTTTCCTGCTCTCAACTTCTATTATTTCTAAACTTCATTC
>PVIR01029780.1:0-14117 GCA_004026965.1 Petromus typicus
CCTCGCCAACATTTGCCGTTGGCTGATTCTGAAATGGCAGCCATTCTATGTGGAGTGAGATGAAATCTCAATGTTGTTTTCATCTGCATCTCTCGAATGACTAATGATGTTGAGCATTTCTTCATATGCTTCTTAGCTGCTCTTACTTCCTCCTCTGAAAAATATCTGTTCATTTCAGATGCCCATTTTTGAATTGGGTTATTAAATTTGGGTGGGCTGATTTTTTTGAGCTCTTTATATATTCTAGATAATAGCCCTTTATCTGAGGAGCAGCTGGTAAAGATTTTTTCCCACATTGTTGGTTGCCTGTTTGCACTGTTGGTGGTTTCTTTTGCTGTGCAGAAGCATTTTAAAAGAATGAGGTCCCATTTGTTGATTTCCTCAGCCATTTCCTGTGCTATAGAAGTTTTGTTCATGAAGTCTTTCCCTAAGCCAATGTCTTCAAGAGTTTTACCTAACCTGTTTTGCAGTAGGTTTAGAGTGTCTGTTTTAATATTTAGGTCTCTAATCCACTTTGATTTTAGCTTGGTACACGGTGAAAGAGTTAGATCTAGTTTTAGCCTTTGGCAAGTTAAAACCCAGTTTTTCCAGCACCATTTGTTAAAGAGGCTATCTTTCCTCTATTGAGGATTTTTGGCTCCTTTGTCAAAGATGAGGTGGCTCAGTGTATCTGGAGTAGTTTCTGGATCTTCTAGTAAAAATTTCTTTTTTTTAACTGAGCCTGTTTAGATAATTCAAACAGAAATTCTGGTTCTATCTGATTTTTTTTGGCAGTGCTAATAATTGAACCTAGGACCTTTGTGTCTGTTGTCTGTCTCTCTGTCTGTCTGTTTACCCATGGAGTCTTGCCAAATTGCTTCAGCTGTGTTTGAATTTCTGATCCTCCTGCCTCAGCCTCCCAGACTGCTGCCATTACAGTCATTCGCTAGTGTGTCTGCCCAGACTTGCTCATTTTATAGGTCTAGATATTACTATGAGCATTCAATTTGAGCCAAATGCATCTGTCATCATTTTGATAAATACTTTACACTGAGAGTCACATGCATAATACTTTATGATGTCTTACAACTTAACACAAGTTTAATGATTGATATTGCCATATACTTTAAGTAAGTATTAGAAATAAAAAATGCTTCTGTGAATTGGTTCACAGGCTTGCAGGTGAGACAGAGTTGAACAAAATAATTATCACAGAATGTGGTGAGAATGCTCTGATATAGTTAAGCATTCATGGTCATTAGGAACAGTTAGGTCTCTTGGGGGGATATTGACATTATCATACTTTTCTCTCGCTAGATCACAAAAAAAGTCTACAATAAGTTTCAGTATTTATTGGACTTGAGAGTATGAGCATACTGAAATCTTACCTGGTTTTTTATAATATTTTCTCTTTGTTTTCTCCATGTTGTCAGTTATCTTTTAAATGTATACTTTTCTAACTCTTTCGACCTTTTCTCAAAGAGGCAAATGGTTCAAATATTTTCTTTATGTAAAGAAAACAATCCAAGACCCAAGCACATGTATAGATATTGACAAAGTGGATGTCATCGTGTGGTCTGTAGAGCGGCATCTGTCTGTTGTAAGACAAAGCAAGGAGTTATCCCCACCCTGACCAGGTGTCTAATGTCTTCTTTCACTTGAATTTTGATGTGGGTCAGTTATCACATTTGATGAGCCCAGTAATTGATTAAATGCAGCAAATAATTCAGGTCTGCTCATGTTCAGTCTCTATGAATCAGCTTACTTAATGAGTCATCAACCGTTGCTTTGCTGTTAATAATAGATTGTTATGTGTGAAGGAAGGAAGGTAAATGTGTATCACTCTTTGGAACAGGCACCTTCTAAGCCACTGTATTAGGTGTATTATGGTATGTGTTACTGATTGCTGATGAGCATGAGTCACCATGCCCAGCATGATTGTATGTGATTACTGGGGATCAAACTCAGGACCTTACACTTGCAAGGCAGGCGTTGGAACCACTGAGCTAAATCCCCAGCCCTAGAATTTATTCTTACATTTATGACGACTAATAAATTCTCAAAGTAGTAGGAGCAAATGGATCTGCCATGAGTGCGCTTCCCAGTTTGCATTCCAAGATCATCAGGATAACTTCACTGTGAGCAATAGCAGGTCGAGGTACAGCCCAGAGAGTGCTAGTGTGGTCTTCTTAGAGCACCAATCAACACTCACCCTTTGCTCACAAAGGACAATGAAGAAGGCTGCTAGTACCGGCCTAGCAGTACTGTAATTTCAGGTGAAACAGCCAGAGAAAAAAGGAAGATGATAAAGCATCTCACAGATAGTCTTGGTCAGAGCTCAGAGTGTTAGGCAGCTGCCATTCATTTATCTATTACTCCCTTAGCCTAATGTCTGCAGTCTGGGGAGTGCAGGTTCAGGGAGGGATCTATGGCCAGAGAGGCAGAGTAGCAGGAGGCAGATGTGGGTGTGTAAGGGGCTGGGCTGTAGTAAACAGGTCAGCTCTGAGTCTGTATGGTATGACAAGGACACTGAGCTGTTATTTTTAAGTCAAGAGTAAGATCTAGACACAGTTTAATTTCTTCCTCTTTCACCTTGCTGTGTGTAATAATTGCTATCATTCCCCTTATTCAGGATGGAGACTACTGCGTTATTTTGTTCTGCTATGTGTTTCTTTAACTTTTTGTTCTTCACCTTCACTAATTATAAGTGAGTCTAATCAGTGGTAGACTCCTCATTCCCATCAATTTTACTACTGTTACCTTATTCCCATTGTTAGGGTACTGAATAACCTCCTTACCACTTTTTTCTCTGGTTTCTTCGTCTTCTGCTTTCTGCATACCCATATTTGATGACTTTCTCCATGACTCTGCTGAGTAGGTGCTTTGTGTTTATGATCAGCCACAGCAAGTCCCCATTCACTTTCGGTGGGATATTCAAGGTCAGTCCTCTTGTCTAGGACTTTAAGACTCTTGGTGTCTGTTTTCCCAACAACAGTCTTGCTTAGTCACTCTAACTTCCATATGTTCACCCTAAATTTTATGTAGGCTGAACTTTACAAGTATCTTCTATTGTCTTATCTGATTTATACTCTTTTTAGTATTTTAAATGTTCTTAATTTTATCTTTTGAAATCACATCTTTTCTTGAAGAACAGTTCAAGTGTCGCCTCCTCAATGGAGTCTTCTTAAATATTTCCACCCAAAAGAGATTTTGTTCTCTGGTTCTTTTTATTTTTAGCATATCTCCTTATACTAAATATGTGGATCATCATAAAGCTCTCAAAACTTCTTGCCTTCCGCGATTTTTCTCCTTAATCTTGAGCATCACCATCTTCTTCATCACCACATAGGATTCACTCAGGTATCAGACAGTGAGCAAACATGTGGTGGGATATTAAAAAGATCATTGTTTTTTCTTTCAAGTTCTAGCTCCCTAAACTCTAGCTGTGCCACTGTAGAGAGATAACGGTATTCTCCCATATATAGAATAGAGATGATTTCTTTCTTTCTGTTTTTTTTTTTTTTTTTTTTTTGAGACAAAGTCTCACTTTTTTGTAGTTCAGGTTGGCCCTGAGTTCAACTTTGAACTCACAGCAATCCTCCTGCCTCTACCTCCCAAGTGCTGGGATTGCAGGCATGAGCCACCATGCCTGGTACTGTGGTATGTGGTTCTGATTGCTGGTGGGCGTGAGTCACCTGGCCTGGCTCTGTGATATGTGGTTATAAGAGATCGAACTTGGGACCTTGCACTTGCAAGGCAGGTGCTGGAGCCACTGAGCTAAATCCCAGGCTCTAGAGATGATTTCTAACATTTTAAGATTGCAGTATGCAAGTAAATTGCTTGTAGGGTGGGTAGGGGAAGAGGAAAAATGAGAATTAAGTTGTATCATATACTGGTACAAATTCTCAATGTTGAATGTGGATAGGATGTGTATATAAAATGCCCCAGTAAAGATTCAAACAAATAGATAATAGATTTTATTTACAGGTTTATGAATTATTGCTACTCCACCCTACTGAAGCTAATAATAATAATGCCTGACAATAACCACAAAGTTTAGCATACATTATGGAAGGTTGGAGGTCAACAAAATATTTTCAGCTAAGTCCTTATGACCAGGTTCATAAGAGATTTCTGATTTTTAGTCATGTTATGATTTGGCTTTGATCTTTTCCATTTTTAATTAGATCCTATTCATGGACCAATGTTTGCATATACCCATTTGCAAAAATGTATGTTTGTGTGTGTATGAGAGAGAGAGGCAGAGTCAGAGACAGAGAAACAGAGAGGCAGAGGCAGAGGCAGAAGCTATTGGTCTCCCAGTTCTTGCTGTTCTGATACCATTTACCACAAATAGCACATGTCACTCTTCTTGAAACCATTGTGGGATTTTGAAGCAAAGAATATGGTTTTCCAAAACTCAGTGACTTAGATATCACAGGTCTTTATTAAAATATGGGTTCAATTATAAATAATTAGGACTGGGAACCTACATGTATTTCTACCATAATTTCAGACAAAAGTCTGAGTTACCAAGTGAAACTGTGGGTAAGTAAGCTCAGATTGATGAATGACTTGTACTTACAAATGGCTTTGCAGTTCATTGCATACTCCCACATGCACACTGTCATGTGGCCCTCACACGGAGTTGGCGGAAGCCTGTGAAGTCAGTAAGACAAATGACATGCATGGAAGAACCAGAAAATACGTAATTGCTTGGATCATTGACTTTGTTTTTCTGTTTCAGTTCCTCCAGGGAACTTTATCTTTGAGTGGAAATTCTTGAGAGTATTTTTACTCTCCACTGGTATATCAAACCCTATTTTTCCTCATTCAGCCATCAAACCTGGAAATGTTCAACACAGTGTCAAATGTGTTTGTGTGGGGAACATAATTGTGGATATTTTGGGACTGTGTGCTTGGGTATCAATTGTCTGTTCCATTGTGTTTTGCTAAATTAATGCTGGAATCTTTCTCTTAGACTACCTAATAAGATCTAAGTGCATCTTTAAGACTATCAATTGTACTTCCACAGGAAAAATCACTGTGCTTCAAAAGTTGTGTAAAGGAGTTCTCAAATGTATTATAGATGTTGTGAATAGAAAATATTCAGAGGAAAAAGGGGTACATAAAGAAGGGAAATAAAAAAAAGGAAACAAAGCTTACATACATAGGGGCGGGTTGTTGTAGGGTGGGCATGAAAAAATGAGAATTTAGCTGTGTCATGTAATGGTACAAATTCTCAATATCGATTGTGATCATGATGTGTATATAAAATGTACCAAAACAATCAATTAAAAAAAGTTATGACCAGACATTTAAGTGAGATTCTAGCCCTTTCTATCTCTCAGTGGTCCTCAGTACTGCAGACAGAATTCACTAGGTTGCTCCAGCAATTGTTTGGGGCCTCCATATTGGGCCCAAATGCAACTCTCAATAGCAGCAGCTCAAAAAGCAGACTTTAGCATCCCTGTAGACATTGGGTTGGATAGTATATTTCAGTGGTCTTAAACTTGACACTACTCACATTTTCATTGTGGAGGTGGCCTGTGCATCAGAGGATATTAGGCAGCATCTCTGGCCCCTACTTACTCTATGCCAGTTGTTATTCTCACATGCCTTTTTTGTGGCAACCAAAAATTGGTTGCAGGTCAAATTTGGTTCTGGTTTAGAACTTCTTAATTGAAATATTAAGAATAAGGGCTTGTTCTTTGTTTCAAATTCTAGTTCCCTAAAGCTCAGGGAGCTGGAGAGGTAGCTGGAGAGGTAGCTCAGTGATAAAGTGCCTAGCAGGTGGGAAGCCAGGGATTTGGTGTCACTGCATCTGTAAAAAGACTGAGCGTTTGCATCATTGTGGTTCATTTTTTGCTCAAAAACAATATTCTGTGTGTGTGATCACTGCATTCTCCCCTTATTGGCAGCGAGGGTGGGGGTCAGCATTAGGTAACATTACTGCCTAGAGTGATGGTCCTTTGGTGAGTAGCCAGAACATTCTTGGCTCAGAATACTTGTAATTTCACTTCATTAAGGAGAAATAATCATGAGTAGAACACTAAAAAGAGGTCTGACAGAGCACAGACTCTGCCAAAATGTATTTTATTGATTTAATTTGTCGTGTCCAACTATGTCCCATAAAGTACCTTACTTAATCTTCACGGGATCCTGTTTTGCAGGTGACCTATGTAGGGAAAGAAAGTAGTTCATTTATATTCAGAACAGAGAAATGGTTCAGTCTGGGTTTAAAGGCATGCCTTTCAGGTGTCCAGGTTTCTTGAGTTCTTTCTATCACGGTGGCTTTAGAATTTCTTCAGCTTTGAAGCACCTCTATTTTTTTTTCCTCCCTCAAGCGAAACAGGTTAAAAAGTGAAAAGATCAGAAAGATACACCTCTAGTACCACATTATTTATTTTTCTGACTGTTCTTTACTCATGGGGATATTTTATATTTGAAAATTTAGTATCTGGCCTGAAAGCTGAAGCTTTTAAGAAAATGTAATGAAGATCTTTTTAAGTTATATTTGTTATATTCAATTATATTTAATATAATTATATTTAACATAATTGAAGGGAAAAACAGCTTTTACTTCCACCACCAGATTCTCTTTTGTGAAATTATCTGTTTTCATGCTTGGGAGCTTAAAGTACTTTGAAAGTTGATCAGCCATTTGTGATTATCCATCTCTTTATGCATAAAAAGTAAATGATAATAATGGAATCAGATAAAATAAAATTTATTTTGTGTTTCTATCCTCTAATTTCCAAAGCTTATGAAGTTAATACCTGGATTTTTCTAATTGGGTCCCCACAAGTGGAATGCCAACTTTATATTCCTTTAACTTCAAGATGTCAGGGAGAGGGAGTCAGCATGAAGAAATTTCTAAGAAAGCCTGAAGGAGAATAATCTGGTGACATGCTTTGCAAGTGGCATGTTGATATTGAAATGAGAAGGACTGTGGTAATTTTGGGTTAGAGTCAGAGTCCTGACTGGAGGGCTGTGTCTAATATTTGGGAGAAGGAGTTCCTCTACCAATGGGAATCTTTATTTTTGGTCAAATGTAAGTCATATTTGCTTTTAGAGTTCTTGTTTACCAAGAATGAAATTCTGTGTGTAAGTCACACAGAAAGCCTTTGGTGCGTGGAACCTGCTTAATCATTGAAGAGCTGTGGCATCCATTAGAGCGGAAACCAGAATTCCACGGCCACGGTGCGGAGGGGCTTGTGCTTTGAGACAGGACAAGGTGGAATCTCGGGTGACAGAAAGGAACATGTAGGAAGCAGATAGACCTCTAGGGTCTATCTTTAGGGACTCCATGAGGGTAGAGGCTGAGTCTTATTTACTAAAGGATAGAATCAGCCTTCACAGGTGATTGGAGACTATGTTTTGGGGCACAAGGAATAAGACCGAATAGAGGTCATCGTGCTTTTATAGCTCTTACAATGAACAGATGATTCCTACCTTAACAAAGAATTTTCTGAAATATCAGTGGGGTTGAAAACCTTGCACCAAACTTCACTTTCTTCTTTAAAAACTGAGTAACAGCTGAACATAGTACTGCTTACTAAAGTCTCAGCTGTTCAATGGGCTGAGAAGATAGGATTGTTTGAACCCAGGAATTTGAGACCAGTTTGGCTGATATAGTGAGACTTTGTCTCAAAACCAAACCAAAAAAAAAAAAACCCTCAAAAACACAAAGGATTAAATGAGATAAAGATAAAAGTATTAAATATACTTCCTGGCATTTAGTAAGGCTGAAAAATATTTTATCTATAATTATTAATTTTACTATTTTGACTTATGTTTGGTTGTTTATATGTAATATGTATGGATTATGTTTAACAGTTTTATAGTTGACATATAGAACTTTATAGGTGTACTAAATGCATTTAAATTTCACAAAAAATTTTTAAAAACCTTAAAAGGTTTTTTCTTTTATGGTACCGGCATTCAAATTGTGCATTGAAAGAGATTTTCAAGTTGTTTGAAGAGCTACTATTGATTTATGTGATACAGAAACAAATTTAAACCATAAGTTCTCTGTCCTCTTATGCTCTACTAGTCCACATAAAAAGGCTAACGTTATAGATCTTAACAGAAAGACGTTAATGTTATTGTGAATTATTGCCTAAGATGTAATAAAACCAAACAGATTTGCTGGAAAATGAAATTTCCTCTTTTATATGTGGAGGTACAGAGATGAAATTATCAGAAAACTAGTTACTACAAAGCAAGCCACAGTGTAACTGGATTTCTACTTAATATTTCCAGGCAACAAAATTATGACTTGGAATTAATATCAGTCTAGTAGAAAATGTAGTCCTTCTAAAAGCAGAGCTAAGTACGTTATATAGCCCCTGCCAACTTGCTACTGCCTCAAATGCTTGGATTATGGTGTTCTGCCCCTGCAGACAGAGTTCCTTAATTTGTTGCCCTCTGCTACAAGTAAAAATGGAGAATTTGTGTCTGATGTTTTTGTGATCATATCTTTAATCCTTAACGTATGTATTATCATGATGTCATTTTCAAGAGATTCAAAGAAGCTAAGCATGACACTGCATTCTTGTAATTTCAGCACTATGAGGCAGGAATATACGATTTTAAGCTCAGCTGGGCAAATTAGAGAAACTGTGTCTCAGATCTTAAATAAAGGGCCTGAAGAAGTGACTCAGAGCAAAGGGCCTGGGTTTAGTTCCCAGTACTGCCAAAATGAAGTTTCTGAACTTCAGAACTTCTTGATCTCTGAACTCAGCCTTTATTAGGACCTGTGATGTGTGGGTGTGTGGGCAAGTACCACACACAACCACCCTTGATTTAGAAGCAGTAGGTCAGGTTTGCAAAGTGGAAGTCAGTTCAAATGGATTAGTCCATCAATTAGAGAGTTTTTAAGCATAGAACCTAGGGCATACACTGTGACTGTGAGGTCCATTATTCTCATTGTGTTGTTATGATAAATCTATCATTCCATACCTTTGATAAATGTGCCATGATTTTGTGATAACTTCACTTATTGCTATGTTGTTAGGAACAATACTAATTTTATTAGTCACTATGCTAACTCATGACTCATTTATCAAGGAAGAAAGATAGGAAATGTTTGATAATACCCATAATGCCTTTTGGATGGATAAATAGAAGGCTCATTCCTTCCAAGCACATATTGCTGCTTTAGGGAACGATCGTACTTAATAATGACGCAATGACAGTGATGATGAAGGTGCTGGTGGTGTAGATGGTGTTGGTGTTGTCTGGTGAGCACAGTTACTTATTGAGACTGCAGTTCATGCTCATCAGAGCATGCTCACTTCATGCTTTCACCTGTTTGCTTTGCATCTGTTTTTTCCATGCTGATTTCACTGTGTTAAGAAATGTGTTCCAGGAGCATGATTTTGGGATTTGACAGAAGAGGTTCTGATGAAGCCATTGTAGAGCTCAAATTGCTTCCAATTTAGCTTCATTATTTGAATAGAAAGAAATTTTCTTTAGATTAGTCTCTTATGTAGAAAATGAATCATGTATACAAGGTACTTTGGGGGAAGATGATTCTTCTTTCTTGTAACAGTGACTTGCTTTTGACATTGGATTTGTGGTGCACTGTGTGAGAATAATTACATGAGGCATCTATGAACAAAGCAATAGAATAGTGACAATTCAGAGCCTGGATTTTGGAGTCTGAGAGACTTAATTTTAAAATCTAATTTTTATACTTTCTTAACTTTGTGATTTTTTTTTAGCCACTTAAGCACATAATGTTGTCAGAGTATGGATGCTAATAGTATCTACTTCATAGGGTTATTGTAAGGGCTAAATGTGTATAAAGAATGTGGTCAAGTTCTAGGTACATAGAAAGTGCTTACTGTAAGCTGTTAATATGATATTCTTCCTCATAAATAAAACTATTGACTACAGATGTCATCATCCTTCATTATTACAAGTGGGACCTTGCAGACTGTGTAAAACTTGGAAACTTACTTACTCAGAGGAGATTAATCATTCAGGGTCTTATATACCAGGATATCAGTTGGAATGATGCCAGCAAATTATGGGCAGTAGTGGGAGAATCTACTTCTTCATACTTCAGACTGACCCATATGCTATGTAAAGATCCTTTTAAAACAGAAAAGCAATATAACTCTTTTAGCCCAAAATTCTTGGCATTATCTCTTCATTGCTACTCACTTGGTCTCTGAACTCAGCCTCTATTAGGATCTATTAGACCTGTGATGTGTGGGTCTGTGGGCAAGGACCTCACACAACCACCCTTGATTTAGAAGCAGTAGGTCAGATTTGCAAAATAGAAGTCAGTTCAACTGCCAACACTAATGAAAGTTAGAGAACACACTGGAAGTACAATATTTATATTTTAATATAAATGCTCAGTATACCAAAGTTATTCATTTGAATGTATTTTACTTATGGAAATAGATTTTGACTTCTTTATTCCATTTTGCTACATATTATGGAGTGCAGCTACAAGGTGATAAAGCACTGTGAGACTTTAAACAAAAAGGAGCCAGATCTGGCCTCTGTCATAGAGGTCCAGTGGCATAGTGGGAGAGGCAGAAGGACCTGTACATGTCAGTGTACGTTCTGTGACTGAGTGAAAAGTCCCAACGTTTTGGAGCTCGGAACATGACATCTGAGTCTTGAGAATGAGTAGGAAAAAAGAGCCAGATGTGGGAAGGTGGCATAAGTTATTTAGAAAGAGTAATATGAGTAGAATGTTGAGTCTAATAACCACTTTGTTATCTCAGTCCTACCCCTGCTCTGGCTGGAGTGAGTGAGGTATGTTTTTCAGGGGAGGGAAAGAGCCACTTCGCTGTGATCCCCTTGTGGGAAGTGGGAACTCACTGCCTCGATTAATGTTAAAGCAGTCCATGATCACCAGGGACTTTCAGGAAGGGAAACTTCAAACTGCCATGTTTGAAGAAATGAGGTGTGGCCACCTGAACTGTGTGGCTCATGCTTGTCAGAATACCGAACAAACCAGTAATTACTTCCAAATAAGACTCAGAGGGCAGATAAAAAAGAATCTCCTACATCTTTCATCAGGAATGGAGGTACAAAGAATGAAGAGATAGGTTCCCTTTTCTTCTGTTACTTTAAGGAATTTTTGTAAGTTTGGCATTATTTCTTTCTTGCATGTTTGATAAAATTTATTAGGGGAACCATCTAACCCTGGACTTCCTCTGGAAAGATGATATTCAGACAGATTTTACATCACCTGTGAATTAGCAGGATCACTAGGAAAGTTTGCTAAATCATGACTTGGGGAGCTTCCTCCCACCCACTCCACCTCAAGTTTCTTGGTTGGTCTGAAGGTGGTAGGGGCTGAGGGCTTGCACTTCAGAAAGTTTATAGGGGTTTGTTGTTGCTGGTATCCAAGGGAATACTGGGATCACTACTGCGTTAGCAGTTGCTGTTTAGAATTCCAGTTACATTTAGAGTTTTTGTCTCTTCTTGAGTCATTCTTGTGTTTTCAAGGAATTTTTTCATTTCATCTAATATGTGAAATACAGTGGCACATTGTTTCTTACTATCTTCTTAACCTCTGCCAATGCTCAGTGATATCCTTTCTTTCATTTCTGGTATTGGTAATTGTTGTTTTGTTTTGTTATTTCTTGATCAGTCTTGCTACTTGTTTATTACTTTTTAAAAAATCTAACTTTTGTCTTTGTTAACTCTCTTTTGATTGTATTTCATTGCATTCTGCTGTTATCATACCTATTTTCTCTATACTTTGGCTTAATTTGAGCTTTATTTTCTAACTTCAAAGAGCACTGATTGATTTCAAGTCTTTCATCTTTTCCAACCTAAGTATCGGAGCTTGTATCAGTTCTTGTAAGGACTTTTCATCTGTAACCCTAATCTTAGGGTTTTGGCATGGGGCTCCTGTTTGTCTGTTTGTCCAGCTGTTTCACAAACACCTTCATGGAAGAGAATAGGAGAAAGGACTTTCATTACAGAAATGATAGAGCTTAGATCAGTTGGGGTCATTTTGACTTTTGATGTCAACCACTTATCGCTTGTCTGTCCCTTGTACACCATAAGGTATGTGCTGTGAGGAAGTCAGTGAGTGACTGAGGCTGACCTGACGGCTTGTTACCTCATTGTTTCTTGTCTATGTGGCTTTCAGACTAGAAGTTCCTTTTATGCTCTTTAAGGGGGAAAAAGTGTTTTGTGAAGCAGACTGTTCAGGAGTGGAGGAGCCCTTTTGGAGAGAAGGTCATGGTAGGTAGCTATGAGGATGGCCCAGCACCCAGAGATCTTTGCTATTAACTTGGTCAAATTTCCTCTGGGCTGGCACCTGTGTAGGGCTTCTTTGGGGATCTAGCTGCCTGCCCTTCATGCTCTTTCAACAGAGGGTCAGGATGATGATCCTCCCATTTCGGACAGAATTTTCTCAATGATCAGGTGAAATGTGGATTGCTCTTCCTTCTTCCTCAGTAGCAGCCCAAACTTAGTGCTCTCTGAGGCACAAGCTGGCCCTGCTCATATGTCCTGCACATTAGTGCACATACAGGATTCCTGCTGCAGGACTGCAAGCTTTTGGTCCTCAGAGACAAAGACTCAATTCGGTGGATTTATTATTTTCCATTTTGGAAGTTCATTTAAAAGTAGATTTATGATACTTGTTTCTCCAATGTTTCCACTGTTTACATTTGGTAGATTCTGTGGAGAATTTAAATTAGGGGCCCATCATTTTGCAAATAATGTACAACATTTATTATCAAGTAGTTTCTTTTTCATTTTATGTAGTACCTGTTTGTTTCAGTAAGGTTCATGTTCCGTGTTTGGAACTGATACCTACAGATGAACACAACTTACTTCTTTTTTCACCTCCTTACCTTTCTTTCTTCCACCTCCAACTTTTTTTTAAAATTCAAATCTTTGCTGGTACCTTATGAATACACATCATCGCATTCAACATTGAGAGTTTGTACCAGAATATGATATGACTCAATTCTCATTTATGCTCCTTCCTCCTCGCCCTTCAACTCCCACCCCTATATACATAAGCTTTGTTTCCTTTTTTTAAAATTACCTATCACATTCTTTTTATCCTTGTTATTTACTCCTAAACCTTATTTTCTATTAAATATTTTCTATTTCACAATATCAACTATAATTACTAGAACTCATTTACATCTTCATTTTCTCATACCAGAGAAAACATACGATATTTATACATCCGTGACCTAGTTATTTGACTTATGAGGATGTCCTCACTGTACGTCCATTTGAGTATGAATGACTCAATCTTACCCTTTTTTATATTTGTCTTTATTTGTATATTATGAATACATATCATCATTGTATTCAACATTGAGAGTTTGTACCAGATTATGGCACTTGATTCTCACTTTTTCCCTTTCGCCCTGCCCTGCAACCCCCCATCACCTATATACACAATCTTTGTTCTTTTTTTCTTTATTATAACCATATTGCTTTCCCCTTGTTATTCACCCTTAAACTCTCTTTCCTTTTAAATATTTTCTACTTCACAATATCAACTATACATACTACAACTCATTTATGACTTCATTTTCTCATACCAGAGAAAAGATACGATATTTACACATATGTAACCTGTTTATTTCACTTATAAGGATGTCCTCAAGGTACATCCATTTGAGTATGAATGACTCAATCTTATTGATTTTAATGGCAGAGCAATACTCCATTCTATAAAAGAACCACATCTTCTTTATCCAGTCTCCAGTTAATGGACATTTAGGTTGTTTCCAAGCAATCACAAACTGAGCTGCTATAAACATGGGTGCATATATGTCGTGCAATAAATCTTTTAATTCATTTGTGTATATACCTAGCAGAGTGATGACCGGGTCAAATGGGACCTCCAATTCTAGTTTTTTGAGGAATCACCACACTGGAATCGTCCACAGAGGTTGTACGACTCTACATTCCCACTAGCAGTGGAGAAGGGTTCCCTTTTCTCTGCAGCCTTGCCAACATTTGTTGCTGGCTAATTCTGAAACGGCAGCCATTCTAGTGGAGTGAGATGAAATCTCAGTGTTTTCATCTGATCTCTCGAATGACCAGTGATGTTGAGCATTTCTTCATGTACTTGTTAGCCTCTCTTACTTTTTCCTCTGAAAAGTATCTGTTCATTTCAGATGCCC
>PVIR01029781.1:0-20822 GCA_004026965.1 Petromus typicus
GTATCTCAGTGAATCAAACTTTTCAATAAACTAGTTATGTGAAGAAAGATATAGTGCTGCTTGTGTTTTTACATTAATAATGTCATAATATATATCATGGTGTAATTTTCTTTTCTTCTTTCAGTAATATGTCTCAGAGGTTTGCGTATATCAATATGCTTGGATTTTGTTGTTATTTATAACTGCCTTGTAGTTTTTTATTTTTAGTACTGCCTTCCTAGATTGTATTTAGCCATTCTGTGATGATGAGTTTTGGCTGTTATGGAATAGTACAGAATGTGAAGAAAGACAAATTCCAGCCTGGATCTCCAAAATAGGGCCACAACTTCTTCCTTAAGAATTTACGCAGGATGTCTGAACCTGTTGCTATTTAAGGCCCCCTACTCAGTACATGTGGAGATAAAAGAAGGTAGCAGAGGAGTTTGCATAACAGAATTGTCCTCTCCTCTTTGTCTTCCCATTTCTGGATCATCACAATGGCCATTGTACCAAGGGAGAAGAGAAGTCAGTGATTTCAAGCCAACTGGCTCTTTTTATTCATTTATAACTAATGAGTTCACTGCTTTTCCTTTGAAATTTGGTTCTGAAACATTTAACCAACAATCCCAGAGAAGTACTTTGAGAATCTTATACTCAAAAAGAAGTAGAAGAGATTTGTTACCAACTTATGGATTTATTAAAATGATTCATGCCCATACTAGATAGGTACAGTGTTTCATAGGCACTTGTCATATACATGTATATTAATCCCTATTTTATGTTTTAAAGTAATACATATTCATAACATCAGATTATTTTCCTGGTGATATTTTCCCTCATTACCAGTAATTTCCAAACAAATGTCAGGATATCCAAAATAAACTTGTATTATATTAAGCATAATACAATGCTGAATACAGAAGCTATGAATGATTTAATATTTTGTAGAACACAAATCATCATGGTCAAAGATTCATAAATACATAGTAACCTCCTAATCCAAAATTTTTTTTATTTTTCTTTTCATAACTCTTCTGTGACTTTAAAATTAGAGTATCAGACTTTTACTCAATAAGACTTTCTTTAACATATCTCTTTAATTTCTCTCAAAAGTAGAAGAATCTGACATTGCTTTTTTTCTCACTATAAGCTAGGGCAGTTTTCTCTGATTTTCCTTTTGTCTTTGGTTGTTGGTTCTTTCCACTTTCCAAAATCTTACTGTTAAAGTGTTAACAACAAGTACAACGTGATAATCATTATCATTATTATTATGCACCTAGCCAAGTGGGCTGACACTTAACTATGTATTTTTAGCCAATGTTGGGAGAAACAGCCTTTCCAGGTACATTCTCCTGATTTATAATTCTGTTTAAGCCCTGATTTGTAGGCATCATTCAAGTGCCACAGGATGGATACTGGCTGTGGATACAAATGAAAGAAATTCTAATTCTACCAGAAAACTAGGACCCCCGGGGAGCCACCTGCCAATGAGTGTTTTTTTTTTTTTAACTCAGAGGAAAAATAAATAGAAATCACTTAGTAAGTCTGACGTTATTTTGTTAGGAGGATTTATGGGAGCACAGACCAGATGAGAAAGTGAGAACTTTAAGAGTCCTTTGTCCTGATTTAGGATAGATCAGTAGCTGGCTTCTCAATGGACTCATTGCCTTTTCTTACTCTGGTCATTCAGAATAAAAGATCATAGTCACCATTTTGAACAAATGATTCTAATATTGAGTAAACCTCACTGTCAGAGTATTTTCTTTTTAGCCTTTCCAAGAATCAAAGCTGGAAAATATTGTCCTCATTTCTCTACATCCCCAATCCCTGCCCTACCCTTGGCACTGGTAGGGGTTGTAATTTGCTACATATAAAGGATTGTCTTTTTTGTTTTTGTCATTTTAATTACATTTTTTTAAGGTTTTTTTGAGACAGGGTCTCGCTTTTGTGGTTCAGGCTGGCCCTGAGCTCAGCCTCCAACTCACATCACAATCCCCCTGCCTCTGCCTCCCGAGTGCTGGGATTACAGACATGAGCCACCACACCCAGCACTGTGGTATGTGGTACTGGTTGATGCTGGGTGTGGGTCTCCACACCCAGTATTGTTATGTGGTTACCGGGGAATCGAACCCGGGCCCTTGCGCTTGCAAGACAGGCACTGGAACCACTGAGCTAACTCCCCGGCCCATAATTACATTTTTTTTTTATCCATAGTTTTTCCAACTGTCCAGGATCAGATCTGGAAAGGCTTTTCTGCCTCTTATTTTGCTATAGCCTATCAAGCCAAATGCTGAGAGGACACTTAAGATTTCATAAGAATAGGTATGCATAGAAAAGACAGATGGCTTCCTTTGTACCTGACAAATTCCCAAGGACTGAACATCTGTGAGAGGAATTTACTTTGAGATTCTATTTGTGTCACTAAGACCTCAAATGTAAACTTGAATAGCATCTGTAGGGGTGAAGGTAGAAGGCTCTGTGAAGCCAATGCCTCAGTCAGCCCATAGCTCCCATATCCCTCACTGCTTGACGTTAGGCGGAACTTACTCTATTGTTACAGCCTTGATGGTGACTGGAGCCACCTGAAGTTTCTCTGGCCAATAAAACATCCTGGCAGGGTCACCTGACCTGTATCAGTGAGGAAGCATCACTAATATTCTGAGTGTATTTTTCCCTTTGACCTGTTAGCCCCTCCCTTTCTGTAGTTCTTCTCAGGAGAACAATCCTAGAACCGGTGTATGATGAGTCATTGGGCATGGCATTTGATGGATAACTCAGATGTCAGCCCTTTCTAAAACAACAAAATATATGTGTTATTAGTATTAGGGGTGCTGTGCCCTTCAGTCTAGATTTCTTCCTACCACAAAATAATGGAATTTTAGCAACCTGAACTTCTTCAGGTGACAAAGGAGTTGAAAAGTTTTGCAAGAAATATGACATACTCTACAAATGACCATAATTTTAAATTCGAGTATTTTTCTATTGAGCTCTATGAGATACTACATGAACAAGACATTGCTTATTTTCAAGAGATAAGCCTTTCCAGAGAGATCCTTCACAAGGTATAAAACACGATGCCAAACACTATCATGAGGAGCTGGTCCAAATTAGATGTTGTCCAAAGACTTGAAAGATGAGGGAGATACAGTTACAGAACAGGGAGAGGAAGGACCAGGGCAGATAGGGAGAGAAGTGTGTCACTTCTCCAGGGAAGTGTGTGTTGTCTGAGGTGATAGACAGAAATTAGAATGCAAGGAGGGGAAAGATAAGGGAATGTATTAGAGTCTTGAGTGTCAACTTGAAGGCAATAAAAAATTATCACAGGACCAGGAATTGTTGTATTTGTGATTTCCAAAGTGACTTGGGCAGTGGAGGGAGAGGTCAGAAGAAAAATAAACCAAAGGAGACAAAGTTGGAAGGAGGGGAACTAGGAAGTTATTGAAATAACTGAGGTAGTAGCACTGGACAAGAGGAGGGAGAAATGAGTTTGAACCATATTCTAGAAGGAGAATTAAGAGAGATTTAGGTGGTTGTAGTTGAGGGACAGAGGATTGAGACAGGAATCCAAGTTGTGGCTATTGAGAAGAAGGCATTGAGATCAGCTGTAGATGATTGGGAGATGTCTACGGGACCTCCAAAACACAACGTCCAGCATCAGTCTGGCTGAGCAGAACGTGTCTATATAGACATATACACATCAGATTGCGTATGAGTGGGTGAAATTCCTAGGAAATATGCAGCACAGCAGAGAATGTGCACACACTGTGTTGTTTTCTCCTTCAGCACAGATCTTCAGGCTGCAAATCTAGGGTTCAGCATCTACATGTGATCCTCTCCTAGAGAGTGGCGATGGACAAACACATTCCTATTCTGCTTTCTGGGTTTCACAGACTCGCATCTTTCGGGATTCCAGTCTCATCAGTAGAACATAATTCATGTTAGTTTTCAGGAGATGTGGACAAATGGGCTTTTTACTGATGGTTTAAATAGATGCCTTCGTTTGGGTAGTAGCTATTTCATGCATCCAAAGTAAAATGAGATGAAAGAAAAGCCCTCTCACTGCATAGATGTCTCTGAGGTGGCTTCCAAGTGACAACTCCTTTCCTTGTTACCAGATGTAGAGGTGGATTGTTTTACTCTTCCTCCTTTCCTTGACTACCAGAACTCGATTCTGAAGGCTTTGTCACCGCGTCAGTTTATACAGAATAGTCCATATACCTATTCATCCCTGACCACTTGTGAGTTGTTGCGAATATTTATAGAACGGGCTCTGAGAGGAAGAGGGGCTTTCAAAACTTAATATTCTGAGACCTGTCAAAGGAGAAAATATTTTAGATTTGCGAGGAGAGGAGCAAATAGACACGTGTCAGTGTTCTCAGGGATGTGAAGGTTCTAAATGAGGATTCTCTCGAATAGCATCTGCGCCAGTCTCTGCCACGTCCCTGGGAGGAAAGATGACTCTGAGCACTGACTGTGTACAAATTTCTTCTCTTTTGAAATAAATTTGTGCGAACAGGTCTCCCAATTTGCAGATGCTGCTTGGTTGAATAAAAGAACACTCCACTTTTCTCCCCAAGCAGCCGACAGCAGTGGTGAGGAAGCAGCTGAGCCTATGTGGGTGAGCTAGAGGCTGACTCCAGAGACAACAGCCCAGGCTGATGGTAGCCGAGGCACGGACACTGCCTGGGGCATTGCCAGGGTGCTCCTGTGTGCATTTCTGGGGAAGCAGCAGGTAACTTTAGTGACCTGGAAGCTGAGAGCGATCTCAGTCAATGGATGTATTTCTTGGCGCCATTCCCAGATTCATAAGAAATTATGAAGAAATTAATTATTCCTTTAGGTTATAAGCACCATCATAGTAGAGTACGTTTCAGGTATTTTACTCTCCCTGTGTCTTTCTCTCACTCTGTCTGGACTTCTAGGGGCCAGTTTCTGTACTTTTGGAATGTGGCTCAATGGAGAAGCCACACCCTAGGAGCTGGGTTGTGATTCGCGACCGGGTTATGGCTCTTTCTTTGTGATTAGTTGAGATCTCTGGGATGCAGATCCTAGGTCCAGAGAGGAAACAAGGCTGGATTATCTGGGTACTTATGCCATCTCTCTGCCTTCTTTCACTGGAGAAGTTGGGGCTCAGTTCTGCCTGTGCAGGTCTGGTCTGAGTGGGCCAGAAGCAGCTGCTGTTAGGGCCTGGACTTTCATGAGTCACTGCTGGCTACTTTGACTCTGGGGATGTGGCGTCTATACTACTAATAAATGCTGCCAATCAGAATATCATATTGCAGGATACAGTACATTGTGTCCAGAATATTCTTTATTTAGATGGCAAAAATGTCAAGGGAAAGAAAAGACCTGACCTTAGCCCAGTGAGTTCACTGAACTCAGGCGGAAGCTGGTTGACTGGAAGCAGGTGGGGGAGGACAAAAAGCAATTTCTAGTTTCTAAGTAGAAATGTAGTAGTCAAAATGAGTTCTGGGGACAGACATATGAATTGAGAAGGAAGGACATATGAGTTCATTTTGGAGTTCAGAGGAGTGCTAGAAACAGAAATTAAAGAACTATAAAAATGACAGGAAGATTATTTTTAAGAAGTGTCCAGTTTGACTTTTCTCCCCAAGCAGCCAACAGCAGTGGTGAGGAATCAGCTGAGCCTATGTGGGTGAGCTAGAGGGTGACCCCAGAGATAGCAGCCCATGCTGATGGTAGCCAAGGCACAGGCACGGGCATCGCCAGGATGCTCCTGTGTGCATTTCTGGGGAAGCAGCAGGTAACTTCAGTGACCTGGAAGCTGAGAGCGATCTCAGTTAATGGATGTATTTCTTGGTGCCATTCCCAGATTCATAAGAAATTATGAAGAAATTAATTATTCCTTTAGGTTATAAGCACCATCATTGTAGAGTATATTTCATGTATTTTACTCTCTCTCTGTGTTTTTCTCTCACTCTGTCTGTCTGTCTCTCACATACACACAAACACACACACACACATACATGTGCACAAGCAAGAATGCACTTGTATGGGTTTGTTGGAGGCTATATGCCTTCTTTGGCTGACCCAGAACTGTGGTGGATAGGTCATGACAGAACATAATAGGAAAATAATGGGCTGCCCTTGGAAAGATGGAGACCAGCTACATACTACTTCAGGGTCTATTGGAATTCTAGGGCTCTTGGAGTCAGCTGACCAAAGGTTAACTTAGATAGGAACAGAATGGCAAGAAATGATTCTACTTCCTTCATTTGAATTGTATCTTATTATGTTAGGTTATAGTTATCTGGGGTAGATATTTCTTTCTGCTCTGTTAGGTTCCTAAAAGTGGAATTCAAATCAGGAATATGAATGTATTTGATGAAGAGAGAGAATGCTCTTGGGAAAAATGGAGCAAAGTTTGTAGGATATGGGAGAGAAAGAACTAAGTAAGCACTTGACCTCATCCGGATTGCAAGGGCTTTCTGGGACATCAGCTGCCTCCAGGGTGGGAATAGGCCTGACTTAGCATCTCGGGTGAGTTGGCTTCTCTTTGTTCTTGGGCAGTTCTCCAGGGAGGAACACTATCTCACACTCACAGATGCTGGGTAAAGAGGATTTGGAAGGAGTATACTGTAGACTCCATCATTTAATTCCTAGATGGGGAAAATGAGCTTAAAGATAAGCCTTGTGCCAACTATTCAACCAGTCAGCAACAGCATGGACTAAAACCAGCAAGTAGAGGTCATAGCATGGAGGTTGACTGATATTCATTTCATACTGTTCTGTCTAAGCTTGAGACTGGGCCAACAATAGTGCTGGTCCCCAAAACCCAAATGAAAGCCTTGCATGAATCCTGGACCTGGCCAAACTCTTCACCAGCACTTTATATTGCTAGGATTGAATTTTCCATAGGCCTCTTATATCCACCTGCCTTTTAAGAAAACGTCCTGGTATTTCAGGACATCTTTTCAATGATGTTTATTTTTCCAGCATCTATAGGAGATATAGTGTCCCTTTCCATAGCAAAGGCAGCCATTTTACATATAATGTGTGGATTCACCATGCTAACCGTCATCTCTCATAACTAAATACAATGAGAAATCAGGTGTTATTTAGAACTTGAAAGATTTGGGAATTTGGCCTTTGTCAATACTGTGATTATTTAAACATTCCTTGTTCCTTATCCAGGGATGCAGTATTTTTTGTCAGTATCCATGAAATTGTGGAAATTAGCTTATTAGCATGCAAGAAGGCTGTATCTTAGATTCTTCACAGATTTTGACCATATATTACCACTCTGGCTTTAGGAAAGAAAATTTAACTTTTGGTTAGTGATTAGAATTTCTAGGAAATCTTGGGCATCCCCCCTCCTCAAAATTAAGTATTTATCTCTGTGCCACACATTGATTTATCTGGAATACACTTTGAAAACAATTGTTTGCTCTCACAGGAATGAAGAGCCTCTTCATTATATTAATCAGTTAGAATAATGCAAGTGAATAATGGTCTCAGTGCATTATGCCTTTGGTCAATGGGATATTAGCAGATGTGACTCAAGCTGAGCTTTGAGAATGCTTGCATCGTTGGTTTGCATTTGTACTTTTGTCATCAAGTGGGGCTACTTTACCAGTCCTAGTGTGAGGATGACACCCACAGGGAGTACACCCACCCCAGCCTGATTTAGGTGAAGTCAGTGGCATCCAACTGGTAAGAGATATTTGAGGACACCCAGTTAACATTAGTTAATGTTGTTATGACCAAATTTAAATCAGTCAGCTCAAAAACTTGTCTGCTCAATAATGCTTATGATTGTTTTAAGCTATGAATGTTGAAGGTAGTTTATTAAGGAGAAAGGAAAAATAGAGATAGATTATATAAAGCAAAATGGTTTCCAGTGAACCAAGTGAGTCTCGTTGTCATGGTCTTGGGAGAAAGGTACTCACAATTGACCACAGAAGCCTGGTCCTCAGATCTCTGTTAGCTTCAAATTTATAATTCAGAATAGGAAGCTTCCTTCCCTTCCACCATCTTTTTCTTCCTTTCTTCCTTTTCCTTCCTTCCATCCTTCCCTCCTCTCCCTCCTGTCTTCCCTTCCAGTCCTTTATTCCTTCTTCTATTTGTTGAATAATTTGTTAACAATTAGTAAACACCTTCTTTAATGTCTAGGGGCTGAGGATACACAGATTAAAAACATTCACAATCTACTGAGAACATACATGCAGGAAGATATTAAGATAGATATGAGTCCTCATGGAATTGTGTGCAATCTGATTAAAACACAAAGATCAATGAACTTTGGAGAGATGGGTATGAATAGCCTCATGGAAGAGGCAGAGTTTCAAGAGCATTGCTCAAGTCCTGTTCCACTTATATCCCAGATATCTTGTTACTGGATTCAACATAGACTGTCCCATTCAGAAGGCTTTTTGACTAATGAGCACTCTGCACTTTGCTAGGCATAAGGGATACTGATACTGATCAGACTAAGTTCCTTCATGGATTTTATATGCTGATATAAATTCTAGAGCTTGACAACTTCCTTTTGCTTAAAATAGAGGTATCTCTGAGAGGGTTCCAATTTAGTCTGACAGCAGTATTTTAACTTTATTGTTTGAGTTTGTGACCCTCCCTCCCTCCCTCTCTTCCTCTCTCCCTCTATCTCTAATTCCTTCCCTCCCTCCCTCCTTTCTTCTTACCTTCCTGGAAGGCTGGGATCCAGGCCTTGGTTCTTTTATCACACTGTACTTTTGGGCATGAGATTCTGGGCACCCACGGGTATCTTCTGCTCAGCTTCAGGGCCAGGTCAACTCAGGCAGAGCCTTCTCTCTCTGAGGAAATGCTCATCCTTTGCTCTTCTCATTCAGTAAGTGCCTCACTGGAGAATTTGTGTGAACAAGATCCTTTTCTCTCAGGTGTGTGTGCAGGATCCACCTCACTACCTCATTGCTAACCAAGTGTGATGATTGATTTAGCAAGGTGATACCTCTGGTAGTGGTGTCCTTCACAATTGTTCCATATTTTTAATACTAGCTTGGATAATTAATGGGATTTCAAAAAGACAGATAAAATTGTAGGCATGGAAAAGTATAAGTCTAGCAGCTATAAATCAGGGCCTCTGTGAAAGTGTTTGATTTTCTATTGGAGGAACTGGGGACAATTGGTGAAAGAAACTGGGGACCGTCTTAAAAAATGCAGAGAATAAGGGAAAAGAATGAAAAAGAAGACTATATAGAAGGACTGGGGCAAAAGTTTACCAAATAAATAAAAGTACTTTTGATAAATGTCCCAATTTGAACCAGATTAAATATTTCTTGATTTGAGACAAGAACTCACATTGAAATGATTAAAACCCCTCAAAGTCTTAGGTAAAATTAATAAAATGATACCTACACCTAGGTGTAGTCAGTTATAAGTTTTGAATTATACAGATTAAAAAGTAATCTTATGAATACTTCCTACAAGCTCATTACATTCCCTATTGCTCGTTACATTCCAGATGAAGGCCCAGAATTTAGCAGCTACAAATACTGGACTCTGGGACTGTGCTACTTTGAAATTGTCTGTTTGAGAAAGCAGCAGCACTCCACTTTGCCTCATCAGTGTCCTGATTCATACTATCTCAGTGGGAGGACTTTGGTCTAGTCCTACTCTGCCAACTCTATGTTCATGGTTAACGAAGGACCAGTTCCACATCTGATGTGAATGGGAAACTGAGATCTAAGACCTGGAGATACAACTGTGACATGAAGATTTTGCTGTGAAGATTTTCTCCATCAACATTCTTGGCTGGAAAAGCATCAGACTCTCCATGATCCGATCAGGTTCCTGGGATCCAAGATGTCCTCTTGATTAGCATTGATTAACTAAAGCTCTGGGCTATAGCCAGTTTCCATGGAGCTTGCCTGCTGCCTTGAAAGAGAAGGGCCTTAAACATTAATCTGTAACTCCCAATCTACTTTATGATTCTAAAAGGTAGTGCGTATTCACCATCACCACCATCAGAAATTCACAGCATTTCAATCAGGAGAGTTGTGAGATTAGCCAATGACACTCCTATAAGAGACACAGGAAGAAGGTACTGACACCCCCAGCAGGAGGTCATTTTCACCTGAGGAGTACAGGAAAGTACATTTGTAACTACAGCCAGAAGGTGCATATCATTCAACCTGAACAGCATATCCACAGCAGCAACATTCGAAGCTATAGCCCGGGGGTTGAGAAAATGATAAGAAAAAATTTCAGCCTCACTCTCAAGCCTTTTCCAATGACCCCTGAAGGGAGGGAGAAATCCTACATTGCTTTTTCAGTTTCTAGTCCTATGATTAATTGTTGATAGTGGTGAGATTCAGAGGAGTTTTCCACAAGGCAGTAGAATTAGGCAAAAGCATTGGTGTTTTCAGGGTGCACAATGTGGGTACTAATTCTTCCCCTAACACATCCAGTGCCAAGCAGAAGCCCAGCATCATAACACCTTAGCTGAAGAGGTCACTGCCTGTGAGAAACACACAAAAAAACTTCAGCATGGCCTAGGTGATGATTCTTTGGGAAATATTCATTTTTAGGAGAAAACAGTGTCTCAGGAGTGCTGTCTTCACACATCTTAGGACAAGATGTAGTCTGAACCTGACAGCTTCTTAAAGGGAGACAGGATAGTACCAGGGGTGCCTCCAGGGGGCAGAGTCAAATGGAAAAGGCTTTTAAGCAAATCTGAACACCATTATTTTAAGTATCACACCTTGATGCATAGAGAAGAGCTGAGAATGGAAGCAAAGATACAAAGCTTAATAAATAATAGCAGGTACAGTTCTAAATTAAATGATGAGAGTATAGACTCTGATCCTTTTGTGAAAGGAGTGAGAAAGTCACATGATAAAGGACACAGATGAAGAGAAGAATAAAGAATTAGGTCCATGAACACAGTCTAGCTTGGATTGCTATTAAAAAAAAAAAAAACTAATGCAAGACTTATATACAACAAAGATTTGTTGCTTAGAGTTCTGAAGACCATGGAGGGCGAAATAGAGGTACCTAGTATACTTGGTGTCTGATGGAGGTTCCCTCTGCTCATAGAGGAGGACTTCCTGTCATTTCCTCACAATCAAATGAGCTCCCTTTGGTGCCTTTTATAAAGAAACCAGTTTAATTTACCAGGTTCTACCACTGTGATCTAAGACCACCTCCCAAATTCTCCATGTTGGATGTGATCATAATATATGTATAAAGTGTAGCAGTGAAATCAATTAAAAATAAATAAAACAAAACCACCTCCTAAAGGCCTAAGTCTCTGAAAACAGCCATATTGGGATATTAATTTTGCAGAGACACAAAGGTTCAGTGTATCGCACTCCTGCGGCAACACTGAGAGGATGGGCTGAAAATGGGAGACTGAACAGAAACCTCAGTGAACAGCAGTTAGAACCACAGGGCTTTCTCTGCAGTCCTGTGATGGCTGCAGAGGAGGCCATTGTTAAAAGGAAGGGAAAAGGAAAAGCCAGTCTTCGGAAAAGTACACACCCATTTTTGTTTCCCTCTTGCCTCCCAGATCTCCAGCTAGCCCAGGGAAGAGAACGAGGCAGTCTTGTCTGGAGAATTTGAATGAATGCAGAGAAAAGAACTAGAGATAATGCTCATTTGACGTGTTTGTGGAGGTACATGGCACAAGAAGAAATTTCGAAATAAGCAGTTATAATGTTAACTTGCTTCCACATATAAAATATACATAGTACTTAGTATACATATGTGTATTATATATTTATACATGTATACATGTTTAAACACATGCAGAATTGCAGAGCAGTGATGATCAGTGATGCAGTGGCACCAGCCCATGCCAAAAATTCATTAAAAGTCAGAGACAAAGATGAGAGTTAGGGGGTGAATGAAGAGATATGTGGGATGAATAAATGCTTTTAAAACATTTTATAATCCAGGGGAGAAAACATGAGTTTTCTGAAGACTGAATCAAATGAATCTGAGATCAATTAAAATCTAGGTAATTGTGGAGAAATCAGGAGCCCCCACATCATATATCTCTGATTAAAAACTGGGGGATTCTGTTTCTGTTGTACTGCTTTGCAAACATCATAAAGATCATGCATTCATACCTACAGCCTTATAGGTATAAATCAGACAAATCAACAGAGAAAATCTCAAATAATGGTTGTATTATGCAATAAGATGAGTGATTTTTGTTCATTATATACTTTTGAAATTCAATGAAAGAAGGATGCATTAATTTCAGACCCGGGGGAAAGTATTAGCTATCTATTCATTCACCTAAATATTTCTTTTTATTTGTTTCTTTCAGAAAATGAATGCTCCTAGAAGGCTAGGTAGACTGCTAGGGAAGTGGTACTTTAAGTATGGTGACATAATTTAAAATATCTTGTCATTGGGGGAAGGCTTTCGCCTCGGGGCCTGGGGGGTGGTTGCTTTAGCAGTTCCTGAGAAAAGATAGTTCCATCTCTTCCCAAGCCTGCTCCTCTCTCTGCATCCTGCCCTTTTTCACTACATCACAGGTGTCTCAGCTGCTTCTCACTCTTTCACTTGTTTTGTCTCTCACTCCCTCAGGCTATTTTCAGTTCGCCCCCTCTTGATGCCTGATCTATTTTAATGTAAAGAACATGATTTGTGAGAATCCTATTTCATTTTTTGTGATCCTCCCATGGAAGGGCCTGAATACATGTTGTCAAGGAACTGTGCTGCACCAACTACAGGGAATAAGTTAAATTACTAATGGTTGCTTTTCATTTAGGACAGGAAAATACACAAACACCCTCCCTGGGGCACTTCATCTTCCAAGATTCTGCTGTGCTGTGCTACAATCCCTCGTCTCCTTATCTTGCTCTTCTCTGTCCTAAGTGTGGAATCCTGTGGATAGGATCAGAGACTGTGCCTCTGACGAGTGTGTGGCTTTTGGAAAGTTCTTATGACCCCTAAGCTTAAGGTTTCTTACTTTAAGATGGGGTAATAATATCCAACTTGCTGATCCAAGCTGCCCAAGCAAGATTAGGCATCCAGTGAATAAGCATTTCTAGTCTCTTTTTCCCACTTGATCTCTCTACATGTACAATTCCAGTTTATTTTCTTAACTAGAAAACAAATGCTCTTGTTCCGACTCAAAGGATGTTGATCTTCATCTCCACAGCTGTATCTGGGCTGAGCTCAGAACTAGTGGGAGACAAAGGAAGGATTATTGCTGTAGGCGAATGCCAGTCCGGAGTGTGTCTCTTAAGAAACTTTTCTCAAACAAACAAAAATTTTTTAAAGGGCTACTCCTTATACCTCCCGACATGCTCTTCATCATTTATTCTGACCTAAGCACTAGAACCGGAAGTTATATTTAACTTTCTTTAAGCCTCAAACACTCCTGTGAGATATTATCACCCCCACAACACAGAAAAGAAAAGTGAAGCTCTGGGAATTTGTCCAGGTCAAATTGCTGGTAAGTGATAAAGATGAGAATCTAAACTAGAAGAAATTGGGACTCTAGATAAGTTTTGAGAGAGTTCCACTTGCTTTAATTTTGCTGCAATTTCCTGTCTCTATTGAAAGTAGAGACACAACAGAAAATGGAGTTTGAAGACACTAATTAATCCCCAAACACTGATATCCATATAGTTATTAGCCTTCTTGTGTTAGAGTAGGCTTTTCTTTCTCCTTGTTTCTTGTTTGTTACCTTCGTCTTAATAATATGTTTTTCAGTGGATTGGAGCTTTGGAATTGCCAAGGGACTCACCCACTTATTACTTTATAGTTCTTGCACCTACCAGGCTGGGAACTGTGCAAGTTATAAAGATGCACAGACAATGGTGACTTCGTGGTCTAGTGTGCACAGAGGGGTGTGAATATGTAAATGCCATGGCAGAGTCCTGTGGGGGTGAGCACCGAGGAACACCCCCTCTACTCAGTGGGGAGTGGATACAGCTCCACAGGCCAGAAATTCCAATCAAACTGATCTAAGCACTAAGGACATTTATTATCTCACAAAATGCAATGCTCGAGTCATGGCCAGTACAAGTTACAGGGCAGCTAAGGCTCCGGTTCCATCTGTCTGCTTTTCTGTCAGCTCTTTCCTTTTTATGGGCTGACTGTAACTGCAGCTTTCCTAATGGCCATAGGCTGAGGATTCAGTGTTTTAGGCAATGGACTTCCTTGTCTGCATATAGCAAGTGAGAAAGAAAAACAACTTCTCTTTAAAACAGGAAAATAACTTCTCTTCAGTCACTTCAGGTCCTGGATGTACTCCAGGGACAAGGACATTTGACATTATAGAGAAAAGGGTTATCATTGATTGGTAGCAGCTACAGAGGACCCCATGCTGAAATAAGCATTCCTTGAATCACATATATGGGGTAGGAAGTGTATCAAAGAAAGAAGGAAGGAAGGAGATGCTGGGTGAGGAGCAACAATGCCCATAACTGTAAGATACAGAGAGGAAGAGATATTTGAGCTGGGCGTTAGTGAGTTAATGAGCACTCACTCAAAAGAAAAGGAGCAAAGTGCATTTCCAAAGGCGGAAACATGCACCTTTTGTCCAAGAACCTAGCAAATTTGATTCTTGTGGTGTTTGTTCCATGGGCAAAGTGGAAGATGCCCCAGGGGTTCAAAGAAGGGAAGAGAGTCAAGAAGTGTCAGGATACCTACTGTGCAGTGCATGCATTTTCTGACTACAGGTAACACGAGATGAGTGGGGGTTCTTAGTTTATAGCAGGGAAGGTAGGGATAGATTTTTTTCCCCATTCTTTCATGAACTAGAGTGTAAAGAATGGAGAGCTAGCAAAAGAAGAGGGTTGCAAAGTTTCAAGTGAAAGATAGCAAGTTGCTGACAAGCTCAAGCTGGGTGTGTATGCAGGGGAAACTACCCAAAACAGGCCTTTGTGAGGCCACACTTTTTGTTGAAGTCACTCATGGAGTCGCTGAAATCCAGCAGTGAAGTGCAGTGACTGAGTAGGAGAGAAATCTCAACAGGGGCAGTGAGGCTGGCCTTGCACAGATCTATTGCCAGCCAGAGTGCCAGGGACTCACAGGTAAGCAGGGAAGAAATGGGCAAGGCTGGCCTCCTCATTTCCTGCCTGGTTCAAGTCTACTGACCTAAATTGCACAACAGTTTGTGAGTCACCAATGTGAGACCCACAGTCCTGATATGGAGAGAGGCTTAGGTGTACCTGGTAGATCTTAAGGTCATTTTCCTGGCTCATGACTGACTTTTGCTTCTCCTTGCTTTCATGTAGGCACTGTTAGAAAAAAGGCTGCTTTGGCATTTTATGAGGCTGACAGAAGCACTGTGGAAGATGAGTCTAAAATCTGCAGGTTGGTCCAATTAGAGCATCGATCAGGTGACAGCCCTGCCAGCAGGTGACAGAGAAGCCACTCAGACACCAGGATTCAAAGATGCAAATATTGGGATGTGTTTTCCTTGGTCTTTTAGTTTAGAATTTAATTCTTTGAGGCATTACTTCCTGATCCTAGTGCATCACAAAGGGATTCCTTCAGCTCTCCCTAGTGAGAGAATTTAGCTTGATGGCAGGGAATTTGCTGTCTGGGGCAGGAAGAGTGGATAGTAGCTGTGTGCTCCCACTGTATCGCACCTGGAGGGAGTTCCCTTCTTTGTTCATTTCTCCCTCTAATTGGTCATTCATACAAGCTCGGGACCTGCTATGATAGATAGCTCATGTAGTGAAAGCAGCAACAAAACCAAATGCCTTTTAGGTCCTTTGCCCTCTTAGGCTTTCATTTAATTTCTCATTTCTCCATGTAAGCAGGAAACTCCAACAAGTGGTTCAAACTATCATGATTCCCGCTTCCCAGCCCCTGCTCAGTCCCTCCAAGGATGTAGTCATCCTCAGCATTGGGGCGGTAAGCAGCAGAGTGTCAGGTTCAGAGGCCCAGACCAGGAGGGTGAGTGTGTAGAGTCAGCATGGAGATTCCAGGGAGGTTTTGATGAATGCTTCTGGCTTTATTGAGGACTACACAGGCTTATATGGAGGACAGGGAGTGGGTGTGGCTATGAGTGCCTAGAGGCAACAGGGCTGTAGCTGATTGGTGGGGCACAGATTTTTTACCTTTTATGGTTAGCTCTTGACCGATCTAAGGAGTCAAGGCTAGAGGAGGAACAGGAGGCCTTGGAGCAGCTATAGGCCAGTTTTTACTCATGGGAGTAAGTGTGCTCACATCCTTTGGGTGTCTCCATACATGTGGCATACTTGACCCAACCAGACTTGAACTTCTTCACAGGGAGGCTTCCACCTTCCACTGTTGTATGGGACCCTCCCTTACACAGACACCAATGAATTCCATCTGGTAAATACAGTGTTTAGTGCTCCTTTCTCATTGCTCAGTTTCTCCAAACAAATGACACATTTGGACTTTGTTTTCAAAATTCTTCCTTTTTTATGCTACTGACGATCAGACTTGTGAGTTTGCATGTATATTGGAACCACTGAGCTAAAATTCATGGACTTATTTTTCTTCAGAGACAGAGTCTTGCTAGGTAGTTCAAGCTTGCCTTGAGCTCACTTTATAACCCCAGCTGGCCTCAAAGTCATAGCAATTCTCCTGACTCAGCGTCCCAAACTTTGAGGTTACAAGTATGCACCACCACACCTGGCTCAAAATTATTTTTTCAGTTTTCTGGTCATTTGCTTTTGTAACTGGCCATTTCTTTATCTTCTTAGTGACATTCTCTTCCTTTAATTGGCTCCTAAATTTGAAGTTCTTTTTCATGTTTATTCTCCTGATGAGCTCATCTTGTTCCTTGGCTATAAAAATCATTCATATTCAGATCTCAAAAATGTCTTCCTGGAATCCTGAACATAACACTTGTACATCCACCTACAAGATGCCTCTGTGGATGTGTATTAGGAAATACATGATATAGCTTGTCAACAGTTTTATAGCACTATAGCACACAGACACATACACACACAAAGATGAGAGAGACAGAGACAGAGAGAGACAGATAGATGGATGGACAAACTCAAAGGTGTGTATTAGCTACTTTAAGATACAGACAGTTGCTCTAATCAAGAATTTTCACCTAAGCTGTCCTCATTACAGAGAGACCTTCCTCCAGAGGCAGCAACTACAAGCACTTCAGCTATCTATAACTCTGATCAACACCAGACGTTCCACTAATTAGCATGCTGAAGTCAAAACTGGGTTTTCATTTGTGAAATTAGTGGCTTGTTAATCAGCATAATGGATGTTCGAAATGGGCTTTCATAGGTTGAATTAGAGGTAATCAAGATATGGGGATTGGCTAAAATGTCTTAGGGATATTTCCTGCCCATATAAAAACAGGATGTGAGACTCTCACGAGGCCCTGGGCTGTACTTGCAGGCATAGTAGCTGAAAGCTTGTTCCAAAAACAGTTCTTTTTCGAGCCACCAGGACAGAGGTTGCTACAGTTCTGACACCACCTTGGAGCATTACTGTCTATTGAGTGAACTCCTCATTCAGTGCCATGGTTGGCGCACCTGGAATGATGGCAGATCGGAACAATAGCAAGTTTGTCAAGCAGGTTTATAAATCTCCCTGTGCCTACTCATTAATGGCATTATCTCTGCGCATTTTATAAAATCTGATCTGAGACTCGCTTTCATTATAACTTGGTAATGAGTTTGTGCGGGCAGCGATTGAGTCACACAATTCAATTATTTCCATGGCTGTCATTGTATCACAAGAAACCACAGTAAAAGCTGTGCCTTATCCAACTAACTTATATCAGTTTTCAATACTGTTCAAACAAAGCATAGACAGAGTATTCATCACATGATAGGTTTTCTTGTCAACTCAATCAGCTCAGGAGCCATATTTCTAGGTGTGACTTGGGGGATTGTGGAGCTGGAGCTATGGCCTCGGGGTCTATGTCTGGCTCCCAGCCTCTTGCTCTCTAGCATTTTCCCCCTGCTCTGCTTCTGGCTGCCATGAACAAAGCAGGTCTGTTCCCCAGCCCCTTCCACTCTGCTGTTCTTGCCTGGGAGCCTGAGACCATGAGTAACTTTCATGAAACCGTGAACCGAATGAACCTCTCCTTTCAGCTGTGTTGGGCAGTGTGTCTGTCCAGCAGCTGCAGAGCTGACAGGCACACCACTGACCCTGACGTGCCCTCCTCAGGCTTCCTCTTTTCAGTGCACTAGTATTTGCTCAGCCTCACTGTAGCACCTTTGTTGAATCTTGCCTTGCATTTCCAACCTGTGCGCAGCCAGGTGGTCTTAATTCTGCCTTCAAAGGACAGCTTCCATTTGTGAATTTTTCTCCTCATCCCCTGACTGGTCTGCCTATTTCCAGTTGCCTCAAGTCACTTCCCACAGAACTGCCAAACAGACTCTGTCAAAACCGTCAGCGAAGTCACAGTGTATTCCCACTGCAATGCCTACAAATTCCCTATCACATTTAGAATTAAATTCTAACATCTAACCATGTCCTCTGAGAGCCTCTCCAACCTCTTACCTCATATTGCTCTTGTGGCCTTTAATCTTCCATTAACTCATCTTCCCAAACTCTTTTCTGCCTTGAGTTCTTTCACTCTGCTCCTCCCCCATCAGAAAAGTTCTTCCCCTGAATTTCTGCTCAGAGATGCTTTTTCAGAGAAAACCTTAAAACCAGCCCACCAGAAAGCTCCCACTGCTGCCTGTGTATTCTCTTGTGTAACTTACTTACTTGTCTTCCTGATGTGCTTCTTGTGGCATGACTATATCTCATATCTTTACATTGTGCTTTACTTCTCCCATGAGAACAAAAGCTCTACAAAGACAAGGCTTTAGCCTTTGTTGCCTGTGTCTCCAGTGTGGACAACAGTGTTCACTGAATAAATAGTCCTTAGATATGTATAATGGATGAATAGTTCCAATAGCTCAACACATTTCTCCATTTCCCTCATGTGATAATGTTCAATTACACAGCAAGTAGAAGGACAAATGGCAGCTGGATGTTCCTTCATGGGCTTTGGCCAGGTTTATCTATTCATTCATGTAACTTATCCTGCTTGCTTACTTCTTTTTTTTTTTTTTTTTTTTAGTTTTTTTTGAGACAGGGTGTCGCTTTTTGTGGTTCAGGCTGGCCCTGAGCTCAGCCTCTAACTCACATCACAGCAATCCTCCTGCCTCTGCCTCCCGAGTGCTGGGATTACAGGCGTGACCCACCACGCCCGGCACTGTGGTATGTGGTACTGGTTGCTGCTGGGTGTGGGTCTCCACACCCAGTATTGTTATGTGGTTACTGGGGAATCGAACCCAGGCCCTTGCGCTTGCAAGACAGGCGCCGGAACCACTGAGCTAACTCCCCGGCCCGCTTACTTCTTATTAATTAGGAGTGATTAATTAATTAATTAAAGAAGCTTTAAAGAGTAAACTTTAGACACATGATCTTCTCCCACAAAATTTATACTCCTGTAGGAGTCATAAATATTAAATAGGGAACAAATAATCATAAATTGTATGGACAGACCTAAGAGTAAACAATAGAGAAAGGAAGGGGACATTGTGTATTGGGATTAGAGGCAGCATCTCTGAAGTGATGACTTTATACTGCAGCCTGTATGATTAGAATAAGCACGATATACAGTAGAGTGGATGGCCAGTGCAAAGGCCCAGAGGCAGGAAGGAAATCAGCTGGTTCATAGGAATGAAGGATCTACAGAGTTGTGAGTGGTGAAGTACAGGAGTTATTTTTGATATTGAAAAGGCAGAGATTAGCGAAATTTTTCAGGTGTTCTTTGTCATGAAAGTATCTTATTTCCCCATCAATTTTGAAGGATAGTTTTGCAGGATACATCAGTCTGGGTTGGAAGTTGTTTTCCTTTAGGGCATGGAAGACTTCACACCAGGCTCTTCTTGCCTTGAGTGTTTGAGTTGAGAAGTCCGCTGTGGTCCTGATTGTGCACCTATGTTTATAGCAGTCCAATTTGTGATTGCTACATCTTGGAAACAACCCAAGTGTCCATCAACTGGAGACTGGATAAAAAAGCTGTAGTTCTTCTACAGAATGGAGTATTACTCTGTCATAAAAAATGGTAAGTTTGAATCATTTCTACTCAAATGGACATACCTTGAGGATATCCTCATAAGTGAAATAAATAGGGCACAGATAGGTACATATCGCATCTTTTCTCTGGTATAAGAAAATAAAGATGTAAATGAGTCCTAGAATTGTATGTTATATATTGTGAAATAGAAAATGCTCAATGTAAAATAGGAAGAAGGAGAAAATGTTGAGATTGTAACAAAAAAGTAAGGAAACAAATTTTATGTATATGGGGGGGCGGTAGGGTGGGTAGGGCTATGGGAAAAATGAGAATTAAGCTGTGTCTTATGCTGTTACAAATCCCCATTATGGAGAGCAATCATGATGTGTATATTTAATGTACCAACAAAGATTAAAAAATTTTTTAAAAAAGAAACAAAAGGCAGAGATTGGGTCGCAAGGGCTTTCCAGGATATTGGAATTTTTTTTTCTTTTTTTTTTTTTTTTGCAATTACAAAACAACTGCATAAATACACAACAGATCCCCAACAAGTATGTGATTACCTAGTATCTTTGAAGAAAAATAACAGTGTATCCTCTATTTCTCGCTTTCCTAACAAGAAGGGAAGGCAGTGTTGTTTTCTGAGATGAAGAAGGTCCAGAAAGGAAATGATAATGAATGGTAAGTGGCCACAGTGCCTCTCTGAGTAGCGTGTACAAAGGTGAATATACAAAGCAACTTAGGATGCATTAGAATGGGTTGGGGGTGGGGCATGTTACTTGGGAGTCCCTGGGAAAGAGGCTTTGTGAAACTGGGAAAGTCTAGCAGTTTGGGTCAGTTAGGAGGAGAGGGCTGGAGGGAAACCAAGAGAAGGAGGAGATAAGAGGAAATCCTAAGTACTTTGGTATCA
>PVIR01029782.1:0-20772 GCA_004026965.1 Petromus typicus
AAAAAAAAAAAAAAAAAAAAAAAAAAAAAAAAAAAAAAAAAAAAAAAAAAAAAAAAAAAAAAAAAAAAAAAAAAAAAAAAAAAAAAAAAAAAAAAAAAAAAAAAAAAAAAAAAAAAAAAAAAAAAAAAAATGAGAAGAAAAAAAGAAACTATAAGAAGAAGCTTTTGTTAATACATCTCCGGTGGCTTTCTCTTTCTAGATCTTTGCTGTTAGAATGAGTGAGGCTTGTGATAGACAGATTTGCATTTCTTGCTCCAGTGCATGATGTACATGTGTGTGGAGAGAATAAGGTGGTTTTAGCATGCTGTCCAGGCTCGCTCTCCCGTCTTCATATGCTCTATGACATACACTCATTGCTATGGAGCCAAAATCTGAATTCAAATTACATTTATGCATAAATGTATTAAGAGCACAAAAATGTTTCTCATTTTATTTAGGGTAAATTAGAATAACTTGAGGGTTCATTTTTTTCTACTTGCAATTTGATAGTTTATATTCTGAGCCTCACGTGCTGGGCAAGCCCTGTACCCCTGAGCTGTATCCCAGCCCTTTTTCAAATTGTATTTTAAGGCAGATTTTTGCCAAGTTTCCCTAGGCTGGCCTCGCACTTGCAATCCTCTTGTCTCAGCCTTCTTTTCTTTTGGCGATTAACCTATTCATGGCTCCAGATAATTTTGTCTGGCTGTATTTAAATAATGTCAAGCAGGAGTAGAGTTAAAGATTGAAGTGTCTATTTCTTGCTTATAATTAAGGTTTGTCTCAAGGCAGGGTAGCAGTTGTTACAGTTTAATAATGATTAGTACACAGATTGCGTGTGTATAACTGTTCTAGGTCCCACCAAATAATTACTTGACAACTGCTGTTCTCTATATGCTAAAAACTTTAAAATGCTGTGTCTTTAGTCTGAAGGAACAAACAAGGCTCAGCACCATGTAGTATAAAAGGAAGAACCCTTTCTCTTGTCCTAGGTAGTGGAGATATATTGGGATGAAGACGATAAAGTAGTGCTTTATATTTTAATTTTAAAGCGTCATTTTGAGAAAGGATAGTTAAGATATTTATTTAAATACTTAATTGTCACTTATAAAATATTACTAATAAACTTAGCATCTTAAGTTTCAAACTGAAAGGATAGGTTTGGAGTACTGATATCAGCTTCTTTTTCACAGGACTTCGCCAGCGTTATGAAGATGCTGAAAGGCCTAGTCCAGGATGGCTACACTGCCTTGCTGGACCACCGTTGCCGCAGTGCCGCGCAGTGCTTCTCAGAGTTGCTGAACGGCCTCGACCCCGACAAAGTGCAGGTAAAACTGTCAGGTCGTAATGAACTTGCCAGTGCCAATGCATTTCGGATGAATTTAGAAGGGAATTGAAAGTTTTAACTCCTATACATACATGTCCCACCTTGCTGAGATCGGCTGGGACTCCTCCATGGTGTGGGGAGCAGGTGGTCGCGACACCCACTATGTAATCCAGGTTCTCGCTCACTTGGCAGTTATTTGGTTTATTACAACCTCCCGGCCTTTTACTTTTGTTGATTCTTTTTTTCTTTTACTTTTATTAAAAAGTACTAAGTCAAGGATTTGGGCTCACTTTAATTGAATCTTTTCATCAAGCAGGAAAGTATGAGCTAATTCTCAGGCCCAAGAATGTGGCTTTGCCTAAAAATTGTTCTGAACTATTATGAATTATGCTTTAAGAAATTTTGAGACATTGATTGTGGGTTTTCAATACTTGGTAGCAATATAACGACTTACATTTGCAAAATATATTTTCTAATCCTATTTTATCTTTAATCCAATCATATTGATTAGGGACATGTTATCATACTTCTTTTTGTATGATGCAAATCGAACAGAGTTAGAGTCCCATTTTAACTAAAACATATTTATTGACAGCAATTGAACCTGGCTATGATTAACTATGTTCTCGTCGTCTACGGACTTGCTATGTCTCTCCTGGGAATAGGTCGACCTGAGGTAAGACTGGAAATGGAGACACTACACAATTAAAATGTGACATGTATCTCACGTGATATGTTGCCAGACTCATGGTAAATTTCAGAAACATAATATTGAGAGAAAAGGACAAGTTGGAGAGCACCAATACTACAATCCCACTTATGTACAGGTTCATACAGAACAATCATATATATTGTTTGTAAATATCTTATAAAATTTTAAAAAATCATGGATTATTCTTAACCAAATTAAATGGTTGCATTTAGAGATGGAAGAGAGGGAAGGGCCCACAAGGTTAGAAAGGAGAATTCAGCTTTGTAGTATGCATTTTCATTAGAAAAGCAAAAGTAAAATTGACCTCGTTGACATATCTCAGTTCGAGGTGGTGAGTAGCTGGCTATCTGCTTGCTTCTCCAGGGCAGGCTTCCCCGGCTGTATAATCTGGGTGTAGGTGTGAGCTCGTACTTTGCATTGCTCGTACTGTCACCTTTCCTGGAATGCCTGCTAACCTGAATTATTCAGCATTCTAAGTTCGGTTTCGTGGGGCTTGGTGCTTCCTCTAAGTGGTAAGACCCTCCAGAATAGCCTCAAGGAGTATAATATATCCTGCCTGAGGATTTGGGCTCATAGTTTCCTTGGTCAAAGAAAACTTAATCCTAAATTTCTACATTGTTAGATCAAAGTTATCTGTCATACTCTTATCCCTCCTGGCAGCCCACGGTTCCTGGGGTTCGTTTTCCTTGTTCTTTATGTAAGAGATGGAATGTCTTCCATAGATAACTAATTCGGTTTTCTAATACATTGTTTGAAACAGTACTTCATGGTTTTAATTCTGTCTTGGCAGAGTAATAAATGTTTTTTTGCCTTATCAGAATTGATGAGATAGTTTATTGTGTTTGTGATTTACAGTAACATGATGAGATTGATTTTTAAATTTTTTTAATTTTGTACTGCTGCACTTCGGATATACATAGTGATAATATTCATCATAAGTAATTAGGACCTGTACATGATATATCTTCCTTCTTCTGAGACTGGTTTTTTAAAAAAATATTCAAATACGGTGCAACTTAACACATGAAGTGGATTTTCCTCAGAGTCATTCCTTCTGGGACCCATGTGTATGTGCTGCTACAGACCCGGTTCCAAACGTTTTTGGAATGCCTCCTTTGGAAATTTCCTCACAGTTACTTGCAAGCTCCATTTTGAAGTGACGTTTCCATTTTTACCAATGATAGGTTATTAGTATTTCTTAGAACTAATTTTCTTGTGGAATTTTTCCAAAAAAAAATTTGTTCAAAACAGAGATTTCCCAATGTTGAGGATGTTCAAAAGCTCTGCTAAGTTTTAACCAAAGGGCCATTTTTAAGACAGAGCCTTGTCTGTCCTGTCCTAAACTATGACGACATCCCTGGGATTCCAATCTTTTCATAATATAGATTTAGGATGTGTATTAATAACCTGTTTGTACCAAAATGGGTTTTGTTTTCTAGGACTATGAGTTCACCTTTTTAATATTAGCCACCACACACAAGGACCTTGGTGTGTTGTTATCAAATATTTCAGAAGGATTGGTTTGGTGGTATCCTTGAGTTTCCACATGACCATCTGAGTAGCCACGTAGTCAAGATGTACTTAATTTCTTAAAAAGTACAATGCGTTTTCCATAGGAATTTACGCAAAAAGAATCAGTTTTCAGGTAAAGTTGCTCTAGCATTTTAAAAAATATGTGACAGTTGTTCTCATTCCCGTTAAAGGAGTTGAGTGAAGCCGAAAACCAGTTCAAGAGGATTCTTGAATTCTACCCCAACGAGGGACTCGATTCCTTGGCCTACTGCGGGATTGGGAAGATTTATCTGAAGAAAAACAGGTTAGTAGAAACAGTACGAAAGTCCGAATTGATAACTCACTTGAAGTCTACTGTGATGGTAATCCTTGACTGGAGTTACTTCGTTACCTTTTGTATGGCCTGCTCTTCTTATTGTGGTTTATTCTGAGGCTTCAGCATCTCAATATCAATACTATTATTAAAAGTAATCCAGTCAGTGTACTCCCTTGTGTTTCTGGTCCTGCCAGTTGCACTGAATATAGTTATACCCACGCTTGGTTACTTTATAAATGATTGAGACTGGTTGTTATTCATGACTTTTAATTATTCTTATATTTTAATCTTAATTTATGGGAGAAGTTTTATGAGACTCTGGAAACTCAGTCTTAGAGTATTCCTGTAAATTTTTAAAGATGAAAAAACATTCTTTTACCTCATGAAGTTATTGTCCGACTATCCTGAACTATATTAAGGATCATGTAGATGGAGGAAAAGTGAGAATTCAGAAGTCACTTTGTTGTAATACCAAATGAAATTAATTTTGAAGTATAGTATAAATTGTTTAGGATATGCCTATTTAATTCAGTGATTACATGCAGATATTCTCAAGTCCTTGGGAAGTCATATGTGTAAAATTATTATGGTATCTTATTCTATTTCTAAATAATATGGGAAGTTTTAATGTCTGATAATCTACCTTTGGCATTGTAACATGCAATTTCTGGTTCAAAGTACTGCTGTTATTCATAACTGTCTAATGGTAGATAATGGTTTTGGCTTTTTTTCATGTGACCGTATACCTACACACAGAAACATGTTTCTAAATTGGTAAATTATTCCAATATTAGAGAAAGCATGAAACCTTTGAACTCTCTGAAAAAAAGAATTAAGACGATTAGCTTTATACTCCAGGCCTTGTGGGGGTTTTGTTGAGTAGAACAGTTACAACTTTATAATTGGTACTGTGTACCTTACCATGATAAAGTCAAAGTCTTAGACAGGAGTATATTTAAATTATATTACTATCATAGCAAATAGCAATAATGCCTTGATTTTTTAAAGAAAATGTAACTTGTAGTGAATATTTCTATTTACTGAGTTAACGAGTGAGTTCTTGCTATAAATAAGTTTTGCATCTTTGTAACTTTCCTTATGGTGAACAAAATACCATGTCACATTTTTAGTCTTTCTCTTTCCATCAGATTTCAGGATGCTCTCACTCACTTTGAGAAAGCAAGAGACTTGCTTTATCGTCTCCCTGGAGTCCTAAGCTGGCCCACAAGTAACGTGGTTATCGAAGAGTCTCGTCCAGACAAAATACGGGTAACTTTATTTCTTTAAGTATTTTCTTTCTGGCTCTAGAAACCCTGCACTGACTGACTCAGGGATTGGAGAACACAAGTAGCAGTAGTGTCTGTTCCTCCCTGACATGCATTTCCCCTTCAAAGACTAATGACAGTCACTGACACATGTCACGTTTCCTACGTGCCAGTCACGTCCTCCATTACTACTACATACCGCACATTTCCTGTTTGCCAGTCACATATCTTCCATTACTACTACCTTTCCCATACAGCAGCCCTGTAAGCTGGGGACTGTGGTCATTCCTGTTGTACAGATGAGGGAGACTAAGTTGAAAGATGAGCTCCAGATTAAACAGCAAGAACATCTTGGAGCTCGAATTTGAGTCCAGACCTTCCAGCTGTACTGCTTATACTTAGAGAAAGGTGCAGACGGCATCATTCTTTTCTTAACCGTCATTATTGCTACCGAGGTGGTATTTAAAGCCTTGGAAACTATCAATTTAATATCATGTCCAGAGCAATAAGAGTGCCGTCCTCGATCTGGAAAGGCCAAATTATGAGTAAATGGACTAAGTTAGGCCTTTCCTTTCACTTGTGATGAAGTCTTGCGTGTACTCAATACTTAATTTTGGCTGAAGCTTTTAAAATCAGATGCGTCAACTTTTATAACTTAGTGATAAAATGACAGTTTAATTAAAAGTAGGCAAGAGGGCCGGGGATTTAGCTCAGTGGTTCCGGTACCTGTCTCGCAAGCACAAGGGCCCGCATTCAATTCCTCATTAACCACATACCATACTGGGTGTGGAGACTCATACCCACCAGCAATCAGTACTACATAGCACAGTGCCGGGCGTGGTGGCTCACGCCTGTCATCCCAGCACTCGGGAGGCAGAGGCAGGAGGATTGCTGTGATGTGAATTTGAGGCTGAGCTCAGGGCCAGCTTGAACTACAAAGTGAGATCCTGTCTCCAAAAAAAAAAAAAAAAGTGGGCAACAATTTAAAGAGACATTTCTGCAAGGAAATACAGAGATGACCAGTTAGCACAATATTACCATCAGGGAAATGCAAATTAAAAACCATAGTGAAATACCACTTCTTACCACTAGGATGTGGGTAGACAGTAAGTGTTGATAAGGATGTGGGAAAATTAGGGCATTCATACATTGCTGGTTGTGGTGGAAATAGTGCAGCTCCTTTGGAAAAGTAGTCCAGCATTGTTTCTCTGTGAAACTGAAATACCGAAGGACCTGGAAGTTCTACAACTAAATACGTGCAGAGAAAAGAAATCCTGACCTCACAAATACACATGGAGAGAAGCAGTCACCCTCTGTACCACCATGGTCGCACACTGCAGTATAAATTTAGATCTTTCTGATGATTGTACATTTTGAGTATATGAAAACCTTTTGTGTGAACTGTATGATGTGCTCGTTATGTCTCAACAAAACTCTTTCAAAAAAGTAAAGCACAGGGATCATTGGATTTTCCTCTCATCAAACAAGATTGAGATGGAGGCGTACAAAAAGCCAATGGGAGCATGGCGTCGATCTCATGGGGTTCCAGAAGCAGTGGAGTAACTTTCCAGTTGGGGCGAGCACTTCAGCGGAGGTGGCAGGAAGTAAATGAATTGGCTTGTTGGGATTGTGGATAAAAGGACTCTGAGAAGGAGGACCTCTGGGGTACCCTAGGAATTATTCCACCTTGCTTGCCTAATGTGTAAAAGAGATTTCTAAGAGCGTTAGATTATAAACCGAGTTACATGAGTTGAATGGTTGTACCAAGGAAAAGATTATGATTCTCCAAAATTTTATTTAAAAAGTTTGTTCAGTCTTCTCTCAGTGCACCTCTGGGTCAGGCTCCTTTCTGTAGGAAAAACTTTAGAAGTCATACCCATTAGTCACTGGCTAAAAACACTTCCTCAGTTTCAAATAATATTTTGGTTGCAAAAAGCTATTGAAATCACAGGTATTTTCATTGACAAATTGGTAATCGTTTTGATTATTGTTTTAGTCAATTTTAGACTCATTTGCTGAAGAATGCAGGTTCCCTCCTGTGCCAGATGCGATTTGTTCCTATAAGAAGTGCCTTGGACTTTCCAAAATCCATATATATGTAAATGATCCAGACTTTAAGGTAAATAATGAGTATATAGTGGGGCATGAACTTACAAACCAGTGACTAAAAAAAGGCAAAGTGTTGGGCTGAGGTAGTGACTTGCGAAGGCAGGTTAACTAGTTCCTTTTCCTCTTCTGGTTACTATTTCACATAACTGCTTCCTGCTTAAGAACATAGGAAGTAAAATCAGATTGTTGCTATTTTTTGCAATTCTAATGTCTTGTGAAATTTGAGTCTAAAACTCTAAAGGCCTTTAATGGTGTGTTAGCTCATAAAGACTTAACTGGAAACCAAGTCTGGCACTTAGTTGAGTAAAGATGGTATTGGTCTGTTTAAAAAGAAAGTAGCCCCCTCCAATCCCCATTTCTGGTTAGTAGATCGGACGACATGATGTTTCTTCTATATCGGTCTGTTGTACAGGGTAAGGAGGTCATCAGCTGTGGAAGTGAATACGTCACTTTACGCTTCTCTATTTCTAGAAATAGGCACTTCCGGGTAAAGCAGTATTGTTCACCTCTGTGAGGAGACAGAATGTTTAGTTATATCTTGTGCAGGAACTCCATCTTTGTGTTAATATTCATGCTGTGAGCAAATGAGTATATGTGCATACACATCTTTAAAATGTGAATTAAAATTATTTGAAACCTCAGGGTTTTATCCGCCTCAGCTGTTGCCAGTGCTGCAAAATCGAATTTCATACGGGCTGCTGGAAGAAGTTAAAAGCCACAACCTACAATGACAGGCTTGACAAGGTACGCCGTGAGATGGTCTGGATTTATTGGTATTATAAACATCATATAGTATATGCTGCATTTTTTCACTCTAAAGTCTTTGCTTAGGAAAGTCTTGAGCAAATATAAATTCCTTCCTGACCATTCTAAGCATCATTAGAAAGTTTTAAATTCTAATGGTAATAGTAAAGTGGAAAAATGAAGAGTGTTTTTTAATCTCATGAAACTATAGGAGCCATAATCATAGAGGCCTTTAATGAACTTCTTTTAACTAACTTTTGTATGTCAAATGTTATAATCAAAAATAAAAATTCAGGGGCTGGGGAGTTAGCTCAGTGGTTCCGGCGCCTGTCTTGCAAGCGCAAGGGCCCGGGGTTCGATTCCTGGTAACCACATAACAATCCTGGGTGTGGAGACTCACACCTAGCAGCAACCAGTACCACATACCATAGTGCCGGGCGTGGTGGCTCACGCCTGTAATCCCAGCACTCGGGAGGCAGAGGCAGGAGGATTGTGATGTGAGTTTGAGGCTGAGCTCAGGGCCAGCCTGAATCACAAAGCGAGACCCTGTCTCAAAAAACCTAAAAAAAAATAAAAATAAAAATAAAAATAAAAATTCAGATGTGTGATTTTAAAATACAGGTTTTAAATTAGGTACTGATCATTTTAGTCCTCCAGAGATCTTTCAGTTAATCACTTAAAAGTGTTGATATAGATTTAAAGCCTCAAAATTTTTATTTTCTACCAAAAATTTAAGGAATTTGTATAAAGAAATCAACTTTAATTTTTTACTGTCCTTTCTCCTGGATGGGTTGGAGAAGTATTTGTCATCAACAAAATGATAAAATAAATACTTTGAATAAAGGCAAGATTTTCCAGTCAAACTTGCGTTTATAAAACATTTCTGAAAGTATTTTTTTTCTACTTAAACTGTAGACTTTTAAAGTTCAGTTGCTTTCTACACTGCATGGGCCTGTGTGAATCTAGTCCTGTTGAGGGAAAAAAAAAATGATTTTATTAAGTACCTGTTAGCATTACTAATTAGTTAGTTTGGTAGAAACAAATTTGAGTCTCTAGCTATAGACTCTCACTGAGTGGTCTTCAGCATCCTACGGTCCTGAACACCCTGTGTGAGTTAGCTTCCACAGAGGTATGCTGTGATACACACCCAGCCTCTTGTGGTTTAAATGGAAGACTTCTTTCTTGATTACATTACTTGTCCTAAAGTCTTGTATCTGTTGACCACCATTGAGTGGTAGTAGCTCTGTACTAACTGGCCTTGTCCTTTGCTTCTGAATCCAAGTTGAAGAGAGGCCTTTTCCTAGAACATGTTCCTGTGTCAGAGAGAAGAAAGTGGTGGCCATTCCATGGAGTGCTTCTTGATGCTTTTTGCCACGTTAGTGCTGCCAGACCTTTCAGAGCTTGACCACTAGCTTTCAGTGATAGCAAACAGCTTGCTGCGGCACATGGACCACTGGTTCCCCACCACTGGTTGGTGTCTTGGCAGCTTACCTGGCCTTGACCAAAACAAGTCAGATGGTCGGCCCCATCCCCCCAAAAGTATTGTTCCTCCAGGGAGGCTCTGAAGATCATACAGCAGTGCTTAAGGGCCCTCAGTGCTTCCCTGAAGAAACTAAACACCATGTTTTGACTGTTCTTGGGGGTTAAAATGTGCACTTGTGCAGGCTTATAAATATGTAACACTCCTCTCTTTAAAAATCAAATAGGATTTCCTGCAAGGAGATTGTCTGACCCCCGACTGTCGGGGTGTCATTTGTAAGATTGCCGTCTTTAGCCGTGCTGGTCGTGTTAAGTGTGAAGTAAGTACACAATAAAGGGAAACTTCATTAAACTGATACACCAAAATGTTTGTGCCTTCTCAACCCGATCTAAATTTGTGGGAGTTGTGTGAGTTGGGTATGTCTTTTGCACAAAAAAGTGAATTACATCATTTAAGAAAATATAGGAAATAGTAGAATTGTATCGCCACATTCTCCTATTCATAAATAGCAAAAGGAAGCTTTTAGCTTTTTAAAAGGTTTTTACATTTTAAATTTTACTGTTTTTACTCATTTTGATCACTTTGTTGTCTTAATGTTCCACAAGCTTCTGGGAACTGGTGGGAGCGCAGGGGAGTCTTGAGGGGGGAGCATTCCCAAGTGAGGCAGACTTAAGGGGGTCCTTGGAATGAGGTATATAGTTTATTGGGTCTTCTGCTTACTCTTAATTTTTTAAAAGTTCTTTCTAAAGTGTGTCCACTCTCTTATTGCTCTTTTTAGTAAATTGCTTTGCTAAAGCTTTCTAGGCTGTTGTCCGGGTCAGAACCTTGTCACTGTTCCTTATCGAATTGAGCATTGACTGTCTGTGCTTTGGAAATATTTGTTACTTGTGGTTTTGTGCTTTCTGTCATGGAGTATGAGACAAATTTTGGATGTCTTTGTTTTATTTAAAGTTTGAACACAAGGTCATTAAAGAAAAGGTTCCTGCGAAACCTATTCTGAAACAGAAATGTTCTAGGTAAGATTTTTAACAATCCATCAGTGGTTTTATGATGTCTCTTAAGGTATAATTCTGTTAAATCCAGATTTCTAAATTATGCTGTTCTTAAAATTGGCTGTGCATATATACATCCAAATAAGTATTTTTAAAATTATTTTTATGAATATTTAAAACTTAAGAGTACTAACCTAGTATGGTAATTTCAAATCAGTCATTATCTGGTACTTGAATTTATAAATAAATTAAGGTGAATCATATTACAAAATCATATTGATTAACAGATTGGGCACTTAGGTAAAAATTACGTATTTAGCTCTCAGTTGTTTAAACTTTAATTCCAAAAGCATTTTTCCTTTTTATCTCCCTTCAAATATTTTGAACCAATTGCTACTTCTTACCTTGAAATCCTCAATGTACTGTCTAAATTATTCACCTCTCTGTATCTTTTTGTTCAAAACAAATAATTCCAATCCTCTTTTCTTTTCTTTTTGGTCCTGCTTATTGGTTTTGTTTTTTTTGTTTTGTTTTGTTTTTTTTTTGTATAAAAAGTGATTTTTTTCATTATTTGTGACCAAGACAAAGCAAAAGAAAAGATGACAGAATTATTTGTTGGAAAGAATTCATTGTAACTAGCCTAACCAAATTTCCATCTTGTGGGTCATTTTTGGGATATGAAAGTAATATTCTCTTGTGGTATCTTTTTTTAAGAGTTTGCATATACTATCTTGCTAGGTAATCTGTATTATTCCTATTTACCATACGCAGTGATTCATACTCATGCCGGTAGCATCTTATAATCCATATATTGCATTCTTAGTTAGAAGTCATTTAATTATTGAGGTCCTTGTGTTTATTAAACAAGTATTTCCTTAGTTGACTAATTCAATATACATTAACAGATCTTTACATTGAACAGAAGATGTAGCCCACGTTCTAACTAAAAAGTAATCTGTGTATCTTATTGCTTGGAGAATCACTTTTATAATTGGGAAAAGAAAATAATTCATTAGAGCTTATAACAAAGATAAATTATCAGTGATTGTAAATGTTTATAATCAGCCTAGAGAAGCAAAGACTGAAGGAAGACAAAAAACAGAAGAGAAAGATCCAGAAGCAGGAAGCAAAGAAATTAGCACAAGAAAAAAGAGAAGAGGAAGTGAGAGAGAGTAATCCTCCTCCCCAGCCTGAGCCGAAGAGAGGTATGCAGAAGTCTACAACTTGATAATATATACTTGCTGTGAGGGACAGATATGGATATTCAAATTACGAAGCTTCCTATTAATCATTATTGAATTGAAATACAGACTTGAGTTTTTTGTTTCTTTGGTTTTTTTGTTTGTTTGTTTTTTTCTCAGTACTCTGCACTTGTGAGATAGGCGCTAGAACCACTGAGCTAAATCCTCAGCCCTGACTCTGGTTTTGTTTTGGTTTGAGGGGGGGAATCAGTCTCGGTAGCTCAGATTGGCCCTGAACTCACCATGTGACCCAGGCTACCCTTGAACTCACAGCAATCCTCCTGCCTCTGCCTCTCAAGTGCTAGGATTACAGGTGTGAGCCACCACACCCAGAATTGTGTGTGGTGCTTGCAGGCCTGAGTCACCACACCTGGCATTGTAGTATGTGGTTTCCAGGAATCAAATTGGGACTTTGTGCTTCCCAGGCAGACCCCAGAACCACTGAGCTAAATCCCCAGCCCCTGAGTCTGTTTTTTTAATATTGTCATGAAAATACAGATTTCAGCTAGCATCTTCATACTGTCTTTTGTTTTTCTGAGATATCAAGTGGGTTAGTCTGAAAAGCTCTCATTTTAGAATGTAATACCCAGGAATTCACACACTGCCCTGGCAAACTCCAGGCAAATTCTGTCTGCTCAGAAAAATGTTGAACTTGCCAGGAGCGGTGCTGAACTCCTATACTCCCAATACTCAAAAGGCTGAGTCGGGAGGATTGCTGTGAGTGCAAGCCAGCCTGAACTACATAGGAAGACACTGTCTGAGAAAACCAAAATAAAACAAAAATATTGAACTATAAACTGTCCTAGTTACCTAATACTGAACCCAAAGAGACAGCACAGAAAAGATCCCATAGAGACTTCCCTGATTGATGTGGTACTGTCTCATGGATGATTTTGCTATTCTTATAATTATTTTTTCAGTGTATACATCTTGATTTTATATGCTTAAGTACTAAACATTTATTGAATGTTATTTAGCTGGGTTAGGGTTGTTGAGGGAGGAAGACTTATTTTAGAGAAAATAATTTTAGATGCTGTTACAAGCGTAATATGGAATGAAGAGGCTAAGGTATTCATTTTATGTTGGGTTTAATATGAACGTTCATGCTTTCTCAGAGGCATTATTAAATATATTTCTAATTGAAAGTATCTTGAATTGGCTATATAAGAGAACAGGGAATCAAGGAATTGTTTTATATTATGTAAGGTTACAGTATTTGTTTGTGTCATTACAGATCAGTCTGTTGTGTCTTGTTTATCAGTTTGACCTCTCTGATTTCTCCTTAGAAACTGTGAAGATTGCTCAGTGTTGCCCATACCTTGACGACAGAATCCTGCAGTGCTTAAAGCAGTACTCTGAGAAAATCAAATCTGGGGTGCCAGATGTCAAGAAGCTTTTCCAACTGCTGCTTCGTTGGAAAATTTTGACCACAACTGACTACTCGACATTGTTCGCTAACCCAGATTTTGATACTGAAGCAGTGAACCATGTCATCGGTCACTTGGTCAAAGAAAATAACAGAGTGAAAACCAGGATGTTTCTGCACGTTCTGTGCGAGTTTGAAGAAGTTGAGCCTGAGGTAGCCAGCTGGCTCCAGAAACTTGATAGCTATGGTACGTCCCTTATGTTTTAGACTAGTGTAGTTCAGTGGAAGGATGAATGTTGGCCTCTGAATCCTTCTCCATCCTGTCTGTTAATTGTCATTCTGGCAGTTGATTTTCCAGGGCCTTCACATTGAGCTGCAGGTGTCTCCCCCGCGCCCCCAACGCCGCTTTAAATTCTGAGACTCACTAAGTTGCTCAATTGCGTATGATGGGCTCTAATTTGGGCTTCTCCTGCCTCAGCCTCCCATACATCTGGGATTGCAGATGTGTGCCATCTTGCCCAGTTTAATTTATAACTTTAGACTGCAAATTTGTATGGTTAAAATAGTATCCTATAAATTTTAGGTTATTTTATAGAATGCTTACAATATATTACTTTAAGAGATATAAACAAAATAGATTAGTCAGGGAAGTCTAGATTTGTATCATGCCAAGTGATCTGTAAGTGTGTTGGCACTGTGAGTACTAGACCAGCGTGTGAATGAGCATACTCTGCAGTCCGCTCTTTGTGGAGCACCCCTTCTCTGATTGTGCAGATCAGCAGTTGTGTTGAGAAACAAAATATTCTAAAATTAAGGTTCTAGGTAGAAAATTTTAGGGAGATTATCCGGACTAATCACCTGGAGTCACTTCGGGCAAATCTGTGTCTAAGGATCAGGAGAACCACCTCCTGAGGTAGAACTGGGCCACCCGGACTCACTGGACTGCACCTCTGTCCTATGCCGTGACTGCCAGTGTGGCCGGAGCAGGGGCTTATGCAGTATGCCCTGGACCCTGTGGTGACTGCAGACACGGTGGTTGTCACATTTGATTAACAGATTGGGCAGGTAGGTAGGTGCTCAGGTACCTACCTACCAGGGCACTATTGTCTGTGATGACCAGGATGACAGTTGGCCCTATGGTACATAATTGAACATATTTTCTTGGTGCTTCTTGGTGCTGTGTCAATAAGTGAGGCTTTGCCATCATTGCAGCAGGAAGCATGTGGTTACAGCCACCCTGTGTCCTGATTTAGAGAGCAAGAGTAAAAGCCACAGTGATGGCCACCTCGATTTTGATAGAGGAGGGTGTGGAGCCTTGATAGTTTGGGGGACCAGGAGCAGTTCTTGGAGGTGTCAAAAGGAAAGTTTGCCGATTTTTAAAAATTCATTTGGGGACATTTTTGCATATTATTGATGCCTTGTTGCGATGAAATATGTAGAAAAAACATTAGAAAACCTTGCTGTTTCTTTGGAATTAAAGTCATTATGAATTAGTGAAAAATAGTATTATATTTTTAAAGGAATTTAATGTCATTCATTTCCTAAGTATTGTAAAGATAACTATAAGGATAGAAGCCTTTGACCCATCTTACTTGTTTAATAAATAAAAATTATTATAATTTATAGACAGTGTTAACTGGTGCTTCTAAATACATGAAAAGCAAAACAAATCTGTTTTGGTGTATTTATGTTTTCACTAAATGTATAAGCAAACAGGAATGGAACCACTTACGGAGAAGTGAAACTCCATACGATTTTTCAGTAACTAATTTTTCCCTTCTCGTGATTTGGTTTTTGTTTTTCTTACAGGCTTGGATGCTGCAGGAACTTTCATGGCTCGGTACGGGTCATTTCTTAAGGACATTGACTTTACCATCATGTCCTTCCTCTGGACCGAGAAGTACGAGGACAGGATGGAGTCCATTGAGGGAAAGACTCTCAAGGACTTCTGCGAGCCCACCGCACTGAAGGAAGCCCGCTGTCTGATTTGGCTGCTGGATGATCACAAAGAGAAGTTCCCGACACTTCACAGTGCTCTGGACGAGTTCTTCGATATCATGGGTATGTGGACCCGGTTGAGACTTGTGTTATGTCTGATCTTAGAGCAGAAAGAGTCTGTGAAGGTTGTTATGAACAGTAGTTTATTTAAATGCTTACTAAAGAAAATGATGAAAATAATCACAGCCTAGCCAGTGTATGTGAGGGTGAGCATAGTGCCTGTGGGCTGGCGCTGGGACCTCACAGAGGGACTCGGCAGCTTGTGTCTCCCTGTGAGAGGGGAGCCTGAGGGCCGGAAGTGGAGTGAGGAACAGTGTGGAGTGAGGCAGAGGGAAGCCGGAGGGTGCTTGGGGGTCTGTCTGGGTGGTGGGCTGTGCTCCGGCTTAGTGGGGCGACTGACCAACAGCTAATGTCTTCACATCTCTTAGGCCTTAGTTTCCTTCTTACTAAGATGAAATGATTTGGAGCCAGTGATCTGTGTGATCCCGTTTTACTTTAAAATCCTGATGATCTCAGGTTCTTATTTTAATTTCTACCCTTCATAAGATGTGCACATTCTCCATCTTCCCCTCCCTTAGCCTCAGAAGTCCATTCTGTGGGGTTACATACCTTGCTGTTTGCTTTAAAGGACCCAGGAATGGGTCTGACCATGTACAGCATTAGAGTTCACGTGCTTTCAGGCTCTGAGAAGCTTGCTTTCACTGTGATTCCTAGGAGAGTGCACACATGTACAGATGACGTAGCTCTTCAGAATCCTGCTTCCTGACTGGCTGTGCTGCCAGCCTGCATTCACTGCCACTGATCTATTGTTGGCGATGATACCATGCTATCCTAGAACTGAGCTTATAGAACCCACTCTGTCTGGATCACAAGAACAACTAAAACAACACAATTTCTCTCAGTGTGTACTTTTCCTGATCCTTTCGTTCCATACCTAAAATACCGAGCATTTCCTGTTTCGCTGTGACACAAGTTTAGTGTAAAAATCAAGAGCAGAATGACTGAGCAGGAGTCCAGTTACCCAGAGGCACACGATGCTGGCAGGTGCTACTTTGCACACAAATATTACCCTTCCCCGTCTTTTGTCATAGGGTCAGAAACCACCTGCAAAATTGCAAGCTATCACAATAGATGTTCATGTCTAATAGCTCTCACTCCTGCCCTTGTCCCAGGTATTTTCAATTGTATCTCTTTTTATTTAAAGTAAGGAATATATTTCTGAAAACTTTGCAAAATCCACTGCTAGCTGCTTGAAAAGTAGGTAGTGGATCGTATTTCTCCTCTATCCTATATATTAAAGTAATCAGTAACTTCCCCAGGGCTATACTTGAGATCCCAGCTTCTCTCCCAAACTCTGGGTGGATAATTCCCTGCAGAATTTGTGTAGATGGCCGGAGGCCTTACCTGTCTGTCCCACTGGGCTAGGTCAGAACCTCAGTTCTGTTTGAGAGATGCTTGTTTTGTTTTGTCTACAGGTTCGGTCCACATCATGTGTCCGGGCTTGTCATCTCTGTCCCTGTCTGCACACACCCACTTCCAGCCCCAGCCTTGTCTTGTCCTTGTTCGTGCGGTTCCCCAGAGCCCGGTTCCTCAGAGCCTGCCTTGGACCTCCCGACCTCTGCCCTGAAGACGTTATTACCCCATTGTCTTCATTTTATTTTCATGTCGCTCCTGCCACCTGGGCTGCCATTTCTTCTCTTTGGCTGTAGAGCACAGGCTCATGACTGTCCTCTGCACCTCGTATCCCCACACCATGGCATAGGTGACACCCAGAAGGATTCGGATTGTCTGCATCATGTGCCGTGTGTAGTTGGTTTCCCACTTAGTTATCCTTGATATCAAACCAAACTTATGTCAGAGCCAAAACAGGAATAGAGTGCAGTCTGCTCACAGTCACAGGGGTGCTTCTAAGCCCTCAGTCTGTTGAATGGAAATGTGAAATATTTGGTTTCCTCACAGGGTATTTTGTCTCTTCTTACAGACAGCCGCTGTACGGTGCTCAGGAAGCATGACAATGAAGTCCCGGTAAGTTGCTTGACTCCTTGAAGTCCTGTGTTCTGCCTCTCGTTAGCTAGAGGAGGAGCCACCCCAGAGTTCATTACACCCCTTGTGCACCATAGGCAAACGGGGAGCACTTCTGGGGGACGCACTGTTCCCAGTAGAAAGTCACTGGCTGTCTTCCTCCGGGAGTCAGAGCACCAAATCAGACAATTTCCATAAAGTTCACCACTAGTAAATGTTGATATTAGAAAAAGCAATGGAAGGGCCAGGGAGTTAGCTCAGTGGTTCCGGCGCCTGTCTTGCAAGCGCAAGGACCCGGGTTCGGTAACCACATAACAATACTGGGCGTGGAGACTCACGCCCAGCAGCAACCAGTACCACACACCACAGTGCAGGCATGGTGGCTCACGCGTGTCATCCCAGCACTCGGGAGGCAGAGGCAGGAGGATTGCTGTGATGTGAGTTTGAGGTTGAGCTCAGGGCCAGCCTGAACCACAAAGTGAAACCCTGTCTCAAAAAACCTAAAAAAAAAAATTGTATGTACATTAAACTTGGAGCTAGCCCAGAGAAACCAAATCAGTTAATGTTGATCTTCATAGAGCTACTATTTGAGTGTTTACTGATTTATTTTTCTTTTTTTTAGGTGACTTCTACCAAGTCGAGGAACAAAGGCAAGAAGAAGAGGCCAAAGGAGACGAAAGATACGAAAGTATGGAAAATTCTCTGTGTTGATTCTAATCTTACAAAATAAGTAGATATATATATCTTTAGACAAATGATTATCATTGTCATGTGTATTCTCCAGCTATTTCTCTGCAAACATTGACAATAATTTGTAGGGTTTTATGTGGGGGGGGCTGCAGAACAGGGTATTGTGGAAGCTTTCAGGTCCGGGAGGCCTGGGTACCTCACAGTTCTACTTTACCAGGAGGAAGTTAACTTCCCTGCTTCCTGTCCGAATAACAAGAATAATAACGATACCCACAGTTAACAGCTCATGGAGTTATTATATGTAGGAGGGATTCAGTGCTTCGTAATTATTATTATTAAACGGGGTCTTCTAAGAAGATCAAAAAGCAGACTATCATCTAAAATAGTCACCACTGGGGATTGATAGGATCCTCTCCTTTTCACCTGAGGCTCCGCCCCACACTCCTCGGAGAAGCAGAGGGGATTTTAAGACCCGGGGTTGGTACTCTGAGGCTTTGATGTCTTTTCTGGGCTAAAGAGATGAGGTGAGAGAGAGGCCAGTGCTGGTTCAGACGCAGCTTCGACAGACACAGCTTTACTTTGTCTCTGACTAAAATGACAGTTACAAGTGAGTGACAGTTTACTTCTTGGAGCATTGCAAATGATCCTAAAGGTTAATTGGACCTTATTTGTGGATGCTAAACTTACATTCTTCGGTGTTCCTATTTACAAAAACAATTTGGATAGGTTTTAAATATTGGAAGTTGGAATGGTGTCTCTCATCATTTTCAGTGTTAGTAATTTTTTCTTTCATGACATTTTAAGATAGAGAATCTGTCGTTTTTTTCTCTTTTAAACCAGCTGATCTTAATGGGGTCTGTAACAGCTTCACTGACACCAAATAATGATACTGCTTCAAAAAGAGTCTCTAAGTAAGTATAATTTTTAAATATTTACTTCATTTAACTCAGAAGTTTTTACTTAATGTCATGTTAATTTTATATACTATTAAATTATTTTCTTTCCCTAACTTTTCTAATGATTTTCATTCATTATAACTTAGTATGGTCCGTTTTGACTGAATTAATAGCATGTCTTACAATTGTTAAGAACTCAAAATGTATTTAAGTTTAGGATATTTATTTAGTATGTATATTACTGAGAGCCTACTATGTGTGATATAGGAAGATCCTAGCAAGTGTCTACAATATTTGGTAGAGAGACTATGCTATTGATAATTGACTAGTAGTATTCTTTTTTTTTTTTTTTCTGGTTCCGGGAGTCAAACTGAGGACCTGGTACTGGCCAGGCAGGTACAGCACTACCGAGCTCTGTCCCCAGCCCTACTATTCCTTTCTGCAATAGGAGAAAGGAAGATATATTGGAGGGTGTATAAGATGCTTTGGCTTGATCTTCTGTATCATTGATTTTCAGCACCATCCAATTGAAACTAAATTTTAAAGAAATAAAAATTGAAATAAGAAAATATAAGAAATAAATTTGAAGAAATTAGAAAACATAAGAAATAAAATTGAAGTAGAGGAGTAACATTTTTATATTGTATGGCTCTATGGGTCAAAACCCTCCGCAAATGGATTTTTTTTCCATATTTCTTAAAAGAGTTATAAGAAGAGTTAAAATATTCAGTCATTTTCATTAAAGAGGCGTGTTCTAATAATATTTAATAATATTATTTAATAATATTTAATTTATTCCATTTGGGCTGCTAAAATAATGTACTATAAATCGAGTGACTTACAGACAACAGAAATCTGTCTCAGTGACTGGGAGACCGAGCGCAGGGCGCCAGCGTGTGGTCCAGTCAGGGCTGCTCGTCACCTTTTACTGTCCTCCCTTTCGTGACGGGGGACAAGGCTGGCCTCTGCAGCCTCTTCCTAATCACTTCACTTCGTCACCGTGCTACTCAGGATCCACCACATGAACTGGGTGGGAACTAGACACAGACTGTAACATAGCTCAGTCAGAATCGACATTTAGGGACCAGGCAGTGTTCTTGGGCTTTCCATGGTGAACTAAGTTGATTGATTCCTCCGCTCTAGGAGACAGAGTCCTGTCTGCCTACAGTGTAGATAAGGACATGGCACCGTGTGCGTGGGTACTTACCAAGCACTCAACAAACACTCACACACAGAGAGCAGGATTTGAACTATACATTCTAGTTTTAGAGCTCACCCTCAGATTGCTACATCTTTTTACTTTTTAATACTCTATGTTTGCAATACGTGATAATTACATCCCTTTTAGGAATTGGTGCATATACGTATCACATCTTGATCATTTCTACTTTAATCCATCCCTCGCCTTTCTCAGTTCCCCTTTCCATTTCCAGAAGACTACCTCTGTGTTTCCTACCATTGCTCCTGTATTTTGCTCTTTAAATTATTTATATTTTAGGTTTCATATATATAAGAGAAGCTATAGGCTATTTAATCTTGTATGTCTGATTTATTTCACTTAGCATGATAGTCTCCAGATCCATTCATTTTCCCACAAATGACTCAAATTTATTTTTCTTTATGGCTGAGTAGTATTCCATTGTTTATACGTACATTTTCTTTATTAGTAGACTCTTTCCATAATTTAGCTGTTATAAATTATGCTGCTATAAACATGGGTACACATGTGTCACTGTAATATGATGGCTGCAACTCTTTAGGGAAGGTACCCAGGAGAGAGATAGCTGGGTCAAGTGGAATTTCTGTGATTTTCTTTCTTTTTTTTTTTTTTTTTGAGGAATCTCCATAGTGTGTGAGGAATGCAAATGAAAATAACACTGAGGTTCAGTCTCACTCCAGGAGGAATGGCTGTCATCAGTGACCTGAAAACCAGCAGAAAACAGCGAGGTTGTAGGGGAAGGTGCCCTTCAACATCGCTGACGGGAACCTGACTAGGACAGCATCTTTTTTTAGGGTGTTACCATTTTATACTGTTTTTTTAAAGAATCTTTTTATTGTTATCTTTTATCTCTTAGTCTCATTTGAATTTTATATAAATAGCTTGTTTTTTTGTGGGTTTTTTTTTT